>JARRAA010025065.1:0-36246 GCA_030557295.1 Ecitodaemon sp. MM-2014 | reverse complement strand
AATCTAACCTATGGACAATCTAACCTAACAAACCTAACCTAACCCAATCTAACCTAACCTAACCTAACCTAACGTAACCTAACCTAACCTAACTTAACCTAACCTAATCTAACGTAACTTAACCTAACCTAACTTAACCTAACCTAATGGCAACTGAACCTAATTTAACGTAATCTAATCTAACCTATGGACAATCTAACCTAACAAACCTAACCTTACCTAACCTAACCTAACGTAACCTAACCTAACCTAACGTAACCTAACCTAACCTACCTTAACCTAATCTAACCTAATGGTTACCTAACCTAATAGCAACTGAACCTAATCTAACGTAATCTAACATAACCTATAGGCAATCTAACCTAAAACCTAACCTAACCTGACCTAATCTAACCTAACTTCAAAAACTTTTCAAGAGATTAGAATATGTCGGTATTGCAGGTTTCTAGGTTCAATTACCAGCTTGTCGTCGATTGTTTCGATTGCAATAGATTTAATTAATCGCTAATGCGATTCTGACGCTCGAGCCGAATGAATGTGCATAATTGATGGCCGCCGTCGCCGAAGTGCGATCGCCGCGAGCGGGGCGGCGCGCGGGAGCCGCAGCTGCGTCTCCGTCGCCGGCGTATTTCCATAATTTCCATATGCGATTAATCAGGCGAGCTTTCCGGCACGCCGAAAGGCTAATCGTTCCGATCGATTTGTCGCTCGATCGGCGCCGAATCGATTAATCACGCCGACGCGCGATCCATCCGAGATTAGCGCGGCTTTTCGGCCGAAACAATTAGAGCGCGGCCCAGCCGAATTCGTTGCCCACTTAATTCCAACGACTTAAGTCAATTCAATTAGGCGATGACGAACGCGCGTCGACTCGACTCAACTAATTGCGCCGTCCGAGCGCCGCGGCGCAGAGATGTTTCGATAATTAGGTCGCTCGAGATTGTGGCTTAAGCGACTCGCGGCGCGCTTAAGTCGAGCGAGTTTTTTTTTTCCCGCGCCGCACGACCGTTTCGAGTAGACGGCGCGCGCGTCGCGCGACAGTTACGCGCGCAAAGTTTAATTACGCAGAAAATTAAATTGCGCGTTGCGCCGCTTGTAATTCGGTTGTCACATTCAGTTGACCAAATTAGTGCCGGGGGCGGGCGCCGCCCCGCTCGCGCGACGCAAATGGGTTCGTTTTTGTTATTTAATCTGCGCTAATGGAACAATGCGATCGTTTGTCAACGCAAACTATTTTACACTTAAACTCTAATTGCTGAAATCACCACATATATCACCAATGAGTAAATGTTTCAAATTATTGTAAATATATAGTAAACTTAACCTAACCTAACGTAATCTAACCTAACCTATGGACAATCTAACCTAACAAACCTAACCTAACCCAGTCTAACCTAACCTAACCAAACCTAACCTAACCTAACGGGACTTTCCTAGTGACGTTTAGTCAGATTTTAGGCAGATTTTCAAGATATTTTAAAAATCTAGTGATTTTCTGGTTCCTTTTTTATATCTAGTGATTTTTCTAGGGACTTTTCTAGTAATTTTCCAGTGATTTTTAGTATTATTTCCAGACACGTCTCCACAGATTTTTACGTTCTTTTTAACAAAATTTCTAGTGATTATCTAGTGACATTTCTGGTGACTTTTGGTAGATTTTTCTGGATACATTTCTACAGATTTATACGTTCTTATTAAAAAATTTCTAGGGACTTTTCCAGTGATTTTTCTAGTGAATTATTATTTCTAGACACGTTTCCAAAGACTTTTACGAATAATGAAGTTAGATATGCATTAGAATATGCAAATGAATATCTCGCCGTGGGATTGTAACCTTAAACGTCGCGCGTTTACGATTGCGATAAAATAGTTGAGAGTTGAAAGTTTATTGCTGAATATTCACGGCCGGAATGATGTCATTTCATTGTTCGCCTCCTGCGAGTCCTGCGATTAATAATCGTCCGTTTGGTCCGTTTTAGAAATTGCTAGTAACTAAACTAGTAACTAAACTAGTAACGCCACCTAGCACGGTTTTTCCGTGATTCATACGCGCGCGGCGCTCTAACGACTTGCCGCAACGTCCCGACGCAACAATCCCTCAATCCGGGACGCGCTCAAATATTAATGCATTCCGCTCGCGTGCCCCGAATGTCACAAACGTCAAAAATGTCCGAATAATTAGTTTTAATGACAAAATTACCTACGACGCATTAACTGGAATAAAATTCGGCCGAATCGTTACGCCTAAATGGGTCCTTGATTCGTGTTCGAGTAGTGATTACTAGGGTGTCACTAGAAAAATCACCAACAAGTGAAAAATAGACGACTGAAAAATCAACAGAATTGTGTTTACGAAGAATAATTTAGTCACTAGAAAAGCCACTAGAAAAATCACTAGGAAAGTCACCAATAGAAATTTATCTTGAAAGAATAAAAAAAAGTCACTAGAAATGTCACCAGATAAGTAATTCCAATGCTTAACTGGCTTTTGCGTTTGCGATGTTTTTTGGTGGTTTCTCGGTGATTTCTAGGGTGAGACATGGCCTAATAAATATCCCGCTCGAAGGAATAGCCTCAAAAGGCTCGAATGGTCGTTTCCCTCGCTTCCCTCCTCCTCAGGGTGGAGGGCGGCGGCAGGAACGGTTTCGAGATGTTCGGCGGAGTGCTCGGGGCGCTCGGAGCGTCTCGATTTCGGAATCCGCCGCGCGCTTTCTCGATCGGCGCCAATCGATAGCCGCCGGCGGGGGCGGCCGTTAAGCGCCCGAGACGCGCGAGTCGCGCGGGAGCGTCGGGGCGAGAGTGTCTTAACAACGCGTCGGGAGCAGGCGCGCGCGCGCCCGAGGGACGCGAGGCCGCGACGGGGATGATTGAGGATGGTGTTTAACAGATTGCCAGCAGTCGGGAGGAGATAAGGAATAAATGATAAGCGATAAGCGATGAACGATAAGGAGCGTAATTTATTTCGAGCGCGATGTTTTCCTGCCAGGTTACCGGAAACACTAGGAAAGTTACCGGATTAATTATTTTCAGAAAAAGGACATTATTTTAAAAGTTACTAGGAATGTCACTAGAAAAATTACCAAAAAAGTTACTAGAAAGTTTGGGTAAGAATAATCGGTAGAGTATATTAGGAAAGTGCCCAGGAAAATGACTATGATGGTTACTAGAAAAGTAACCAGAAAAATCACCAGAAAATATCACGGATGTTAACAGAAGATAGAAAAATTACTAGAACAGTCACTAGTAAAATCACCAAAGAAAATGTATTCATAGAAAAGTTACTAAAAAAGTAACTAGAAAAATTACCAAAAATTTTTTTCTGAAAAACAATACCGTAGTCATTAGAAATATCGGCAAGTACGCCGTCAAAAAGTTACTAGAAAAATCACTATAAAAGTAACTAGGAAAATTACCAAAAATTTTTTTTCAGGAAAAATCATACCGCAGTCATTAGAAATATCCACAATCACGCCGTCAAAAAGTTACTAGAAAAATCACTATAAAAGTCACTAGTAAAATCACCAAAAAAATAGACCAACCGTCATTAGAAAAATCAGTAAAAAAATTACTGATAAAAGTCACCAGAAAAATTACCATTCAAATGAAATTGAGAAATCATTTGCTTTGTGTGTTAAGCCCGCTTTAATTCCACATTTGGCGTTTGACATGCGATCCGAAGTTAAGTCGCTCGTAAGCGTGCGCGCGTTGCGTTAATCCGCTGCTTATCTCGCTTCGCTCGCTCTCTCGCCGCGGCTCTCTACCTGCGCTTCTACCTGCGCGCCGACTGATCAGCCCACGCGCGATTCGCGACTCGCGTGGGTCGTCCCGACGCCGAGACGCCGGCGCGAATAAATTCCTTTCCTATTCTCTCACCTCGCGAGGCTCGCGCGCGGCGTTTTGTTTGTTTCTTTCTTTCTCGCGCGCCTTTTTCGCCTCTTTTCGCGCCTCGTCCTCCTCGCCTCTCCTGCGCCCAACGCTCAGATTTCAATTCCTTTCGGTGCGCCATCGTCTTTCCATAAGATTGTCGCCGTTTGTCATCGCAATTACGTTTATCTTACTTATCGCCCGTCGCCTCGACTAATTTCCAGTGATTAATCGCTTTCTGCGTTCCGGAATTCGCTCGAGACGTACGCGGAATTTCAATGAAGTCGAATAATTAATTTTTCGGGTGAATTTTCGAATTTTTTTCGAACTTTTCGAGATATTTCACCCTTCCGGAAGAATTGTTATCGACGCAATAAATAGTTGCAACTTGTTATGCAGTTATTTGGTTCATTTCCGGACTGCGAACGAGACCACCGTCTCGTTCTTCATTCCGCGCGCGCCGCGCGGCCGAGAGTTAATGATATTCGCGTGGGCGGCTTGTCTCCGCCAGAAAGTCGCACGAAATAAGGCCCAAAACAAAAATGTAACGATTCGGAAGCATGTTACGTGCGAAATTACGAAATGCACGAAACCGCATGTCGCAAACTAGGAGAAAGTCACTAGGAAAATCACTAGAAATGTCATTTCGTAATAAAATATAAGTTGTCATCTAAAAAAGGGACTAGGGATATTACTAGAAAAGTCACTACTAAAATCACCAAAAAAATTCCCAGAAAAAAAAAACTATTATCGTAAACGTCAACTATAAATACACTAGAAAAGTTACCAGAGAAGTTACTAGAAAAATTACTAGGAAAATCACCACAGAAAGTATGAAATGTAAAAAGCCGGAAGTGGCAAATTAGTACAAAGTCACCAGAAATTCCAGCTGTAGAAAAATGTCCTCAAAGTTATCAAAAATATGAACTATAACAATACTAGATAAATTACTAGGGAAGTTACTAGAAAAATCACTAGATAATTTATTAGAAAATTCACTAGGCAAATTACCAAAAATCCTCCAAAACGAAAAAGTTTTTATGTCTTTATTATAGTCGAATTATGTTCTTGGTTGTTTGTTTGGTAATTTTTCGGGTTGACAGGGAAGTTACCAAGAAAATAACTAGGAAGATCACCCGAGGAAGTATGAAATTTAAACAGCCGGAAGTCGAAAACTTGTAAAAAGCCACCAGAAATTCCAGCTGCAGAAAAATGTCCTCAAAGTTATCAAACATCTTCACTATAATGATACTAGAAAAATTACTAGGGAAGTTACTAGAAAAATCACTAGGCAAGTTACCAAAATTCCCCCAAGACAAAAAGGTTTTTAGGTCTTTATTATAGCCGAATTATGTCCTTGGTTGTTTGTTTGGTAATTTTTCGGGTTGACACTAGAAAAGTTACCATTGAAGTTACCAAGAAAATAACTAGGAAGATCACCGGAGGAAGTATGAAATTTAAAATACCGGAATTCGAAAACTTGTAAAAAGTCACCAGAAATTTCAGCTGCAGAAAAATGTCGTCAGAGTTATCAAAAAATCTTAACTTTAATGATACTAGGAAAGTTACTAGAAAAATCACTAGATAATTTTTACTAGAAACATCAGTAGGCAAATGACCAAAATTCTCCCAAAACAAAAAAGTTTTTAGGTCTTTATTATAGCCGAATTACGTCCTCGGTTGTTTGTTTGGTAATTTTTCGGGCGGACGCGATTGCGCAGGCCGGAAGCGTTCCGGCGAGGATTCACAGCCGCCTGCGATGGCCATCACGAGCCGCGCGCCGGCAATAAAAACCCGCAGATGGTTTTATGTTATTGATATTGCCGGCCCGACGGCGAGCCGACGCGCTAGTCACGCGCCGAGCGAAAAAACACGTGTCGACGCGAACCGGAAAACTCGAATTTAATTCCGCTCGCAACTCGCCGTAATCGCGACGCGCGTCCCTTTCGTTTTTTGTCGGGGAAAAAACGAACGAGCGACTCGGAGGCGTCCCTACCTTGACAAACTTCGTTGATCCTGTCCAAGTTGCCCAGAGTGATCGCGACCGGATCGGCGCCGAGCACGACGTCGACTTCGAGCGCGCGCAGGCGCTCGCCGTGTTTTCCGGCGTCCTTCGCCTTGCGGCCGAGAAAGACGGCCGAGTAGCGCGCGCGCAGGACCTGCCGACAGCGTCGTCCTTCGCCGCGCTTCAGGTTCTTCGCGACGCGCAGGATTTCGCGCCCGGCCAGCACGCCGGGGTCCTTGAAGTGGCGCTTGACCAGGACGGCGAACCTCAGCATCGGCCGCTTCCGACGCCCGCCCGCGCCGCTCCCGTCCACCCGGACGCGCAGCCGTTCCGGATTACTGATCACTTTGCCCGAAAACACGAAGTCCGCGTCGCCGATCGCCGTCCGAAGTGCGGTTATGTTCGCGTAGCTATCGAGCTTGCAGTACGGCGCGTAGCGCGACGCGTGTCGCTGTTTCTCGGCTTTCAGGCATAGGAAGCGGTGCACGTTTGCTAAAACTATGACGATCGTTACTAATTTGGCTGGTAATTTATCGTTACGCATGATTTTGGTCGATTTTTGGCTTGATTCTTGGGAGAAAGTTGCGAAACGTGCGTTAAGTCATCCGAGAGCGATTAAGGATTTGAATTTCGCGAGAGACGTGGAAATACGACCGTTCGCGAAGAAGGCACGAACGGAACTGGCCATGAACGACTCGCGCCTAGTGGCTTAAGTCAGTTGCAGGCGATCTTAAGCCACGAAAATGCGTTAAGTCACCAAAAGTTGTTAGTTCAACAAGAAATATTAATTTTTGCGCGACATAAATTTTATATAATTTTTTATAGTCGTTATCTAGTCTTATTTTTGCAATTAATTAACGTCTTGTTAATAATTATTATTTGTTAATTCATCTTGAACAAACACACAGCGACATCTAGCAGTNAAAAAAAATTCATTTTTGCGCGGCATAAATTTTATATAATTTTTTGTAGTCGTTATCTAGTCTTATTTTTGCAATTAATTAACGTCTTGTTAATAATTATTATTTGTTAATTCATCTTGAACAAACACACAGCGACATCTAGCAGTGTCAGGTTAAACTTTTGCTTTCCTCGTCACAAAACTTCCAATGAGTAGCACGCTTGTTTTAGTACCACCCAACTCCAACAGATGGCGCACCATGTACTAAAACAGATATCAATTAAGTAATTAACGTATTAATTAATATTTTATGTTTAAACACTCAAATAATTATTAATTTAACATGTAAAAATTATCATGGGCTTGTTTCGGGCAAAAATACGCTTGCTGCGGTCGCAGGTCCCCGGGGGGCGGCGCTAATGGATTAAGCCGCAAACGTCAGCATGCAATCCGCTTTATTAATAATTCAGGCTAATATAGTATTAGCATTATTCAAGTGCACTTAGCGCGACGTATAATTTCGCCGCGGCGGGATGCTGCGCGAGCACCGTTTGTTCGGGAGGACGGGGCGCGCGGCGCCGGATCAATTTAATTAACTGATGAATTACTGATGACCGCCCGGCGATGTCGGCAGGTCGGCGGCGCGCATTGTTGTCGCCTGCTCGACGCTAATCGAGCGTATTAGCAAATTAGCCGCGTGCGATTTTAATGCGCGCGCGCACTCGACGCGACTACATCTGGTTCGATCGCGACGCGATTCATAATTGACGCGGCGGCGGCGGCGGCGCCGGGGGCGGTATTTCGCGACCGCCGCGAAGTCGGCACTGTTTTTTTGCGCCTTTGTGCGCGCGCGCAAAGTTTCGCCGAAGACACGGCGCGAGCAAACAAAAAGAAAGCGCGCTGTAGTGTTTGTGTGTTCATTAGCGAAGTTGTCGCGAAGTTCGCGGGGCGGCTGGGCGGCGCCGAAAAGTAAATCTTCTCTCGCGAAGTCTCCGGGCTAATGATTGAAAATAGTTGACAGTTTTTGCCGAAGTTTCGCCACGCGCCGCGCGGCGCAAAAATCGCCGCCGCCGAACTTCTTCCACAACGAGTGTTGCGAGTCTTCGCTTTGACGTCCGATAATTAAGAAAGTGTACAAACTATCAAAATATCGTCTGCAGTATGTTATAGCCAATTTGATTGGCTTTCATAAAATGTATTACTTGTTAATCTCTGATTTGTAGATAATTAATTAGAAGTTGTTTAGTCAGAAGCCAAAATTTTAAAAATTGTTTGATTCAGAACTAATTTTGTTTTCAAGGGCTTGTAACTACAGAACCACCAAAGATATTAAGTATCAGTTTATGAAAGAGGATTTTATTAGCTTTCTAACGATGTATAACATGTTTATATTAAGTTATGTAATAACTAATTATGAGTGATTAAGTAAATAAATATTTGAGTTATATTTGTTCTGAGAATTTGGCGAAGTTTAAAGCCTTATAACATTTAAACCAATAAAGATTTTTGCACTACCTAAACGCTGCGTTAAAGCCAATTTAATTATCTTTCTTTTGATCTATAAACTAATAAGTTTCAATAGTTACAACAATGAGAAAAATAGTTTATTACAAAGCACAACAAATTTAACTTAAATTGTCTAGTTCACACTCTATCCCCAATAACTCGAAAACTAATAGAGCACCAATTATCAAATTAACCCCACTAATTACCTATTAACCGGTCTACATAACAACGCTTAATTCATTGAAATGCCTTAATTACTTCGGGAGTTATCGCCACGTGAAATAGGACAAACAAATTTGTTCATTTCTCCCGCTCGGAAAGTGATTAATCATAGAAGAATTAATCCCAGGATGATAATTACCGACGAATTTTATTGCGCAAACACCGAAACACTCGGTGAGCAGCCGAAGAAACGATAACTAGCGAAGACAAACACGCCGAGCGCGAAGTTCGCGTCCGCTTTGCATTGCAAATCGCTCGTCGAAAATTACCGCCGGACGGGCGAAACTTAATTAGAAAGTTTCGCGGCGGCGGCGGCGGCGGGGGCGAAGGGCGAAGGGCGAGCGCGCGCGCGCGAATTTTTGCGGTTATTAATATTTAATTCATTAAACCGCCGTTCGCCGGCGGCAAACAAATACTTGTCGAGTCAACGCATCCGGGAGCGGCGGCGCGCGGGCGAAAAAGCGGCGGCGGGGGGCGCGGCGTCAAGCGGAACTTTTCGCGCTTAGATTTGTTTTGCCGGAAGTTTAGACGGAAAGCGTCGAGCATAATTAATTGTTACGTTCGCGGGCATTTTCGTCGCGCCCCTCGCTCCCTTCGCATTTTCCTATTTCGCCGTTCGATTTTCCGGCGCCGAAAATTTTTAGTTTCACGCATCTGGCGAGGGTTCGAGGCGCGCAAAAAAGCGCTCGGCATTGTCACAATAAGCCCCGCCGCCCTCGCAATTATTTACAACGTTTGTTCGCGAAGTTTTCCGCGAAGTTTGTTAAATCTCGAAACGAACGCCGGCCGACGCGAATAAAAACGTTTTTCGTTTGATGTGGACTCGCGCCGGGGTCCTGGGGGCGGCTTCGAGCCTGCGGCGAAAAAATTACGCGGCGGACGAAGTTTCGCCCGCGTCGCGTAAGCCAATAAACTTATAAACAAGTTGTCCGCCGTTCGAAACGTCCGAAACGCATGTCGGAATCGTCTAAATCGTGTTTTTATCCCTCGCAGACAGAGCGCCGCCCCACCGCCGCCGGCCGCGGCGGGGGCGGGCGGCGCGGCGGCGAGCGCGAGCTCGGCGAGCTTCTCGAGCGTTTCGGACAGTCGATAGCGCGGCGCGCAGCAGGTCGGTCGACTCCGGCCGCGCCACCCCCGAGGACGTCTTTCGAGTCCCACGTTTCTTCGTCGCTCGTTATCCTCGCCGCGTCCTTCGGCGAAGGCGCTAGAAAATTGTCCGAATTAATACGGGCGGCGGGCGGTTCGTCGGCGGCGGCGCTTCCGGCCGTGCGGGTTCAGTGTCCTGGTGCGTTATCCTAGAATAGTCCTAGTTTCGTTGCGGTGTGCGCGCGCGATGTGAATAAACTTTCGTCGCGTTGCAATCGACGCTGGAACCGCGGGGCATTTGCGGCATCAGGTGAATTATTCAACTTTCAGGTTAGTTTTTATCCTGCGCCAACGTAACCGCGCGTGGAACCCGTCGAAACTTGTTAAGCGGGCGAATAATTCGCCGGAAATCCGGGGGTGCAATGTTGACCCATCGGCGAGACAATGGCCAACTTCGAGGGCCGATAACACATGAACCATTAGCGGCAACTAAACAAACTGAACGGCATTATATGTAGAATTTATCTGGCTTTGATTTGCACTATAACACGCTAATTTTGAACAACAATTGAACATGTTATCCCGGAAAACATGGCCGAGAAAAGGATCAAAGTTCGACTTCATTTAACCAAATAGCAATTAAACACCCTGTAACTATTATTGCAATAAATAAAAGCAATACATTTTGAGGTACGTATATTGCCAATTAAATTGCGAATAATTTGATACTAAATCTGTTTATATTAAGTTCTATTTACGGTAATTAACCCTATAAATAGTAAATAGCTACTTTTGATCAACTGGCTTAAAGCGTTTCATGTGTATTTTAATAAATGGTTATGGATAAACAAATTACAGCAATAAATTGCCCTTTACGGCAAATGAAAGCTCATTTAATACCGAAACTAGAGCCGTTTTAGTTATTTAATTTTAATCATAATTATGGAAGTTACAGGGTGTTGAATGCAACGTAAAATTTGTTGTACTTACGTTTCTTAGGGTTTATCGAAGGTTGAGGGGTGATAACGACCCTTTGCCTTTATAAATTATCATATTATTAGATACTAAAATAAAGAGAATATTTTTATGTGTAAGTTAGCGCTTCGTTTGGTAATTTTGATGCAAAAGGAAAAAAGTTACAGCTGAAATGAAAAATTGATAAACTGTCTTAAAGCGTTTTATGTTTATTTTATTAAATGGTAACGGACATACAAATTATAGCAATTCATTACTTCTTACGGTAAATGAAAACTCTTTTAATACCGAAACTAAAGCCGTTTTAGTTGTTCAATTTTAATCATAAGTGTGGAAGTTACAGGGTGTTGAATGCAACGTAAGCTATCTTGCAGTTATTTTTCTTGGAGTTTATCAAACTTTGAGGGGTGTTCACGACCCTTTGCCTTTATAAATTATCATATTGTTAGATGCCAAATTAAAGGGGATGTAATCCTGCGTAACTTAGCGTTTCGCTTGGCAATTTTGATGCAAAACGAAAAAAGTTACAGGCAGAAATGTGCGGCGAGTTGTTTCTGGGTCAAAATTTCCGCGTTCGTTTTAGATAAAAATTAGGCGTTTCTTGGCAGCAATGTCTCCGCGAATATAAAATTGGCGGAAAACACAGGCTCATTTACATATTCATAACATAACCTAATAAAGCCCGACGGCCATTTTGGCGCACTTCATCTTTTTACGGCCCTTGAAACGGTTTTTTTGCGCGCGGCGGCAATTCAATGCACTTGTAACTCTAAAGAAAATTCCTAATGAAAAGCTCTCGGCGCGCGCCTCCCTTCCGGCCGCCCCCGCCGCCGTCGCCGCCGCCGCCGCCCGCACCGCAAGTTGTTAAACATGAAAGAAAGTCGCTTGCATTTCGTATTCCGGCGGCGCGCGCGAGTCCATCGTCCGCCCGTCGGAGTGCATTTGCGAGGGAAGTCGTCGCTGCCCCCGCCGCCGCCCGCCCCGCGCGCGGCGGCGGCGGCGGTGTCGGCGTCGACTTTAATGGGATAAGCCGGCGTTCGTTTTTCATCATTATTTGCGCGTTCCTTTATGCGTCCGCGTCCCGGGCGCGCCGGCGATATCCTTTCGGGGGGCGGCAAGGTGGCGCGCGTCGGCGGCGGCAATGCAAACTTTGATAAGTGATCTGAGTAATGTGATTTTCGGAATTATGAAGTGCCGACGCGGATCGGAGCAAAGCGCTCGCCGACGGCGCGGGCGGCGCGCCGCCGCTCGGCGGCTCATTGTCGCCGAAGGAAATGAGCCGGAAGGGTGAAACAAGACGCGTTTCGCAACACATAAATTGCGCTTACGCGAGGCGCGAAAAACGCTCGCCGCGTCGTCGACCCGACGCGCGAAATCCGCTTTTAAATTGAGATAAATTTTTGTTTACGCAACTTTTTCGAACCAAAAAATGCGCTGACGCGCGCAATTTGCCCGCGGAGCGCGCCAAATAAATTTCGATGAAAACCTTATTAACTATATTTGACGCTAAAAATATTATTTCAGCGATATTTACAATGGCGCCTATTATTCATGTCATTTTCCCCCGAAATTTCATTAAAGGCCAATCAGTATTCTCATTGCGCGCGAGTTTAAATCAATATAACTCAAAAAGTAATCACGTCGGAATATTGCAAAAATATGCATAATAAAGACCATTTCATTCTCTATTATACCCGTTATAATTAATTTTGCTGGAAATTTTTGTGCAGTCACAATTAATTGTTAAACTGCCCAATGACAATTGAAATTGTGGAATATTTCGATGCACTTTTTGAATTGCCATTCAAAATTGGCCCTAATTATTTATACCAATATGCTAGACTAATTATTTTAACGTAATATCAAAGCCAAAGAGTTCCTCTTTTATAATGCAAACAGTTATATTCGGAAAACTGCGGGAAAATGCATCAAAATTATGCTTAAATCGTGACTAACTTTGATGAAGGTTCAAGGAAGTTTACTAATGTATATTTAACAATTATTATTGCAATAATTAAGAAATTTCTGTCAATTTTGCTATCAGTATATTAAAGCCCAATTATATATGTATTCCAGAAAAAAATTTCATCCAATTTGTGCGATTAGTTTTCCTAATACAGACGAAAAACCACGATAACGATATTTTCCACCCTAAAAAAATTGTTAATTTTTAATAATAAATATTGCATAAACTAATACACATAAATGCAAAAACTTGACATCAAATAAATGTCCAAGGTATAGAGTAATTTGAGGAAAAGTTCCGCAATTTTTCCATGACTAGTTTCCGAGTAGCAGGCAACAATGCCAACATTCAATTTTCTGATATGAGCGCCCGAAACGCGGCGCGTGAAAAGTGTAAATTTCAGCGCCGGGGGCGGCAAGACGAGGCGCAAAACGCGGCGCGCGCTCGCCGTGCGTCCTATTGGAAAAAGGCAAAAGATAAACCGAGAGCAAATGGAAAAATTGGAATCAAGGTTTATGGCGTTTCGCCGGCCGGAGCACTTTTGTGCACTCGCAGAGCGGCCGCCCCCCCGCCGCCGCCGCGCGCAAAAAGCGGCGCCTATTCAGCGCGAAGCGCAAACAAACACGCGAGTTAAATAAAACTCGAAAACGCTCCCCGCTTCCGATACATGCGCGTCGTGAAAAACCCAAATTCGCCCGGCGCCTCCGCGGCACGTTTTTAATCAAACAAACACGACGCGCCGGGGGCGGCGCCCAGGGGGAAATCAATTTTGACGCCGTTTATCAATCGCGGCTATAAATTACGCTTAATTGCCTATTAATCGATGAAGGATAATACAAGGATAATGCGTTCATTTCGTCTGCTGCAGGAAAATGTGATTTGGCCGGAAAGCCGACGGACAAAATGTGGAAGAAGCGATTATCCTGCAAGTCCTGCAGGACGAAGTCGTCCTGGCCGAGTTACGCGCTCGTCGGCGGCGTCTCGATCGCCTGCTACCTAAACGGCCTGCACGGCGAGTTCGTGCACGACGACATTCCTGCGGTGGTGCTCAACAAGGACGTCCTGGCCGCGAATCCTTTGATGGACGTCTTTGACAACGACTTTTGGGGCACCCCCATGGCGGATCTGCATAGTCATAAATCCTATCGTCCTCTCACCACCCTCACGTTCAGGTAAATCCCTGAAGATTTTCCGGTGACATTTTTCCGGAACAATTTCCCACCCCCGGGAAATTGTTGACTAAAATCGTAATACTATCGTCTTCTCCATTGATCCTATTGTGGTAAAGGACGAAAAAAATTTCCGGAAAATTTTTGTCCTGGAAAATTTTCTGGGAAATTTTTGTCCTGGGAAATCCCAAAAGCCGGGGGCGATGAAAATCGTTGACTAAGGTCGCGATAATTTCGGATAGATTTTAATTAAATCGAGTTATGCGCATTTTTATTGTCCGAGCCTTAATATCCTTAATATCCTCGGATGGCGGAGGCGGCGGGCGGCCGAAAGTTTTCCGCGCTTTGTTTCGGCGCGCGCGTCCGGGACATTTGCATACTTTCCCCGTCGCCAGACGGCGGTCCGGCGCAATTTGCTCGCAGGAATTCGAGCGATTTTTTGCGCCGCCGCAAGGATAACGCGCGAAACGCCCGCCCGCATAGTTCGCCCTCGCTTCCGGGCGCGCGTATTTATTAAAAACTTCCAATTTCCGCCCGATGACGTATTTACGTAATTATCCTGGCGCGCGCCGTCGGAAAAGCGTCGCCGGGACGAATTCAATCATTTCGGCGATTTTCGCCCGATTTTCCGCCCGCCGCTTTAATATTTATTTTTCATTAAATTCGCGCGACGGCCGAGGCGGCGGCGGCATTGTCGCGGCGGGACGGGCATTGTGCGCGCCGATGCTAAAACCAATAATCCTGCGATGGCGGCCCGGCGCCTCCGCGCGCGCTTTTTTTGTATTCCTCTCGCCGCCGCCGCCGCCTTCCTCATCTTCCGCGGCGCGCGCGCGCGGACATAAATTGCGCATTCCGGCTTTTGTGGAGCCGGTTTTATGCGTCGCGCCTGCATTGTCCACCCCCACCGCCCCTCGCCGCCCCCCGCGGAGATATCGCCGACGGGAGATCGGCCGGACGATAAAAACGGCGTTATTCCGATCCGAATCTAATCCTTTTATTTTCGCGCCACTCAACCGCCCGCACCGCGACCGCCCCCGAGGATTGATTCTTCGGAGTTGGGCGAAGGTCGCGGGCGATAAACATTTTTCTTCGCAGGGCAAATTATTTGATGGTCGGCTTGACCCCGCTCTGGTTCCATCTGACGAACGTCCTGCTGCACGCGGTCGCCGCCCTGCTCTTCACGAGGGTGTGCTTGCACGTCGCCTGCCTGCGGCCGGCGTTCGCCACCCTGGCGGGCGTCATGTTCGCGGTGCATCCTATACACACCGAGGCGGTGAGTGCGACTTGTTCGAATCACGCCCCGCCCCCTTCGACCGCGACTTCGATCTCGGACCGCCCCGCGCGTCCCCTATGTAACTCATTCCGGCCGTCAAGCCCTCAGACGATCTTCGGTCTTTAACGTATCGCGAACTTGAGGAACATGCCTTGCCTCACGTCGTCCTTATTATCCTGCCGAGACATTGTGGCGCGCGTTCGCGTCCGACGAGGTTCGGCAACATTCCGACGTTCGATTCGGGCGTTAATCCAATAACGGCTGACGGATTGACGTGACGCTCGTAACGGGAGCCGGGATATCCTCGCAGGACGACGGGGCGCTCGCAGGACGCGGGCGCTGTTGCATTGTTGTCGAAACAGCGGGCGTCTCGTTAAAGTTCGTCGTCGTCTCGGGGCGCCGAGAAACTCGGTTAAGAGCCGCCGAAGTGTCGGGCGATGCACGGGGCGTTCGGAAAATTCGCGCGGAAAATCAGGAAGTGAGGAGTTTTGGCGATTTGCAGGTGACCGGCGTCGTGGGCCGCGCCGACGTGCTCGCCGGCGTCTTCTTCCTGCTCTCCTTCCTCGCATATCACGGGTAACGATAGAATCCGCGCGCGCGCGCCCCTCGTCCTCGCGCTATTGTCCTTTTGTGTATGATTGACAGCTCGGAGAGGTGCTATCTCTGGACGAGCGTGCTCGCCGGCGGACTGAGCATCCTGGCGAAGGAGACGGGCATCACGGTGTTCCTCGTCAACGTGATTTTCGACGTCTACAAGGGATTTCCTCGCCTGCGCAGGTCCGTACCCAAAAAATTCCCACCGAAAGGCGTTCGTTTTTGCTGAGAAATAAAATGTTGTCCTCAGGACGAACCTGGACGTGCGATGGCCGCCGGAAACTCGACAGTTCGTCAAGCGCACGGCGATCGTCCTGACATCGGTAAATAAAAACCAGACGTTACGTCAATCGCCGTTAGATGGCGCGACCGGGCGAGTTGCGGTCGGGCCCGGGGTCCATAGGCCCCGGACTCGTTGCCGGGACGCTCCCCCGGCGCGTCCCGGCGCCGTCGCTCTCGTGCCGACGCTCACCCTTTTGTATTTTTCATGCAGTGCGGAATTTTGATCGCGATCAGATTGGCGCTGCTGCGGGGCTCCCTGCCGAGATTTTCCCAGGGGGATAATCCGGCCGCTTTTCATCCGTCCCTGCTCGTCAGGTCAGTATAAATATATATTACACGCGTCGCGGAAATGTCCGGGCAGGAACTCGGGAGAATCGTCGAAAAGTCAGAAATTGTTTGGGAATCCTGTGAAAATATAAAAAACGCCGCATTTCCCGCGAACGTCATTTTAGGAATACTCAAGGTCATTCGAAGGTCGTTTTTAAATTTGACGTCGTTAGTCTCATAAAATTATAAAAAATGCTTTTTTTTCGCCGAAGGTCATTCGAAGGTCCTTGAAGGATACTCAAGGTCATTCGGAGGTTTTTACTCTTCTTGATAAAATTTCCTCCGATTTAGCTGTAAAATGACCTAAAACGCGTTTTTTGTGGAAGGTCCTTCGAATGTCCTGGAAAGACATTGAAGATCATTTGAAGGTTATTACATTTTTTAAATTACCCCCTTGATATTTTAAAAGTGATCAAAATCGCGTTATTTGCGGAAGGTCCTTGAAGGATAATCAAGGTCATTCGAAGGTTGTTACATTTTTTGATAAAATTACCCCGGTCATATTCATAAATTGATCAAAAGCGCCTCTCTTCGTGGAAGGTCCTTGAAGGATACTCGAGGTCATTAGGAGGTCATATAAAAGTTATCTCGTGGAAATGCCAAAAGCGCGTGGCCCTCGATGGCACTCGAAGGTCGTTACAGAGTTACTGCTGCGTCGCTCGATTTCGAATCGTTCGAGGAGTTTAAAAATTGAAGGGACAAAAAGGACGAATTATGATGCTAATGCGCCGGCCGGGGAAATTTGCATGAGTTTCGCGCGTCTCGTAATTCCAGGCGTTTTATCGTCGGGCGCGCGCGCGCGGCCAGAAAATAAACGCGAAATATGTAAGGTCCTGCGGAGGCGCGCCCGAAGCGGAATCTTTTATTCAAGGACGCGGCGGCGCTCGGCAAATTTCCGCGCGCTCCTCGCGCGCCTTGTTCGCTCGTCGCGTTTCTACATTTTTGCGCAATTTGTGCGCGCGTGTCCCACGCGACGTGAAATAAAAATGGCGGGCGCTTCGGGACGGACGAGACGTCCTGCCGCCGCGTTATTTTTTTCGTTCGGGCGCCCCGCCCCGCGATGCAATTTGTCAACCTGCAATATTTAAAATATCATTTCCAGACAGGATAACGCGGGATAACGCCCGCGCTGGATTATTTATCCTTTCCACCCGCCGCCGCACGCGATCTGTATTACTCGCCGATGTGGGAATACGTTGTATTTACAATCTTGTTCGAGCGAGCCATGAATTTTTTAAGCCACGCCCACTTTCTCCAAGGCGATTGTTCGCTTGGTATTTGTCTCGAGCGCATTGCCTCGGAATTTTGGTCATAACTTTTGTGCCCTTCACCCGAATTACAGAAACTTGGTCTTGAGTTAAAGCCTGATAAATTATCCATTTAATGGCGTATATGGTTTGTGGTAATTAATTGGTTTTAATTGAAATAATAATTTGTGCATTGGGAAGAGTTCAGAATGAACAGTTCTTTTCTTTTTGTTGGGAAATAATTAATAACTTTTGTACCAATAATGATAGAAATATAATTTAAACATCATTGGATAGGTAATTAAATTTTAGTTAATACACATGTTCTTAGTTTGAGGGCGGAGCTAATTTTCTTGGTGTACGCGAGCTTTAAACTAGACTCATTCACGAAAGTCAGGAAAGTACGTTGATTTTACTGCCAGTTATAAAACAATTAATAACTTTTGTTCTAATAACTATATTGACTTGAATCAAATGCCGTTAGATAACTAATTAAAGTCTCTATAATACACCTATTTTTATTATTAAACTCCGCCCATTTATTATATCATACCAGACCTCCAAACTTCAGCAACTTTTGAGCGACAAACTTTTCGTAATTTTTGTCTCTAGTTACAAATTAATTAATAATTTTAATTGTAATAAATCTAGAAACTCAGGCAAAACACCATTAGAAAGCCAATTAAATGGTACATAAGCTACATATTTTATTTATTAAGCCACGCCTATTTATCATATGGTACCAGCAGTGCAAACATGCCCCTCATTTTTCCCGCAAAGTAATCTTCTAGTTTCTGATTCCAGCCACAAAATAATTAATAACTTTAGTTCGAATCATTTTGCAAACCCTGCGAAGACACCTTTGGAAAGCCAATTTAATCCTGCACAGCATACATATTATCCTTGTCAAGTTCCGCCCCGTCTTGGCGGCGCACCGCGTCCCCGAATTCAATCGCACCGCCGGCGAAAGTTTTTACACTTTTAACGACTCTTTGTCTTCGGCGGACCGAGGCGGGCGGAAACTTTGCGGGACGCCTTCGTAACGATCCTGTTTTTGGCAGGATAATGACGTTCGCGTATCTGGCGGCCTTCAACTGGTGGTTATTGATCTGCCCGGCGAACCTGTCGCACGACTGGCAGATGGGCTCCGTGCCGCTGGTCACGCACGTCCTCGACGGCAGGAATCTCGTCACGTGTCTCTTCGCCGCCGCCGCGGTCTCCCTGCTGGTCAAGAGCGCCGCGGACGCCGAGGTTCGCCAACGCCACATTAATGAAAATTCCCTCGTAAAAACGAGAAAACGATTCGCGTTGCAGAAGCACAAAAACGTCACGGTCGTCCTCGGATTAATCCTGCTAATAATGCCCTTCCTCCCCGCGACGAATCTGGTCGTCACCGTCGGCTTCGTCATCGCCGAACGTGTTTTGTACATTCCCAGGTAATTTACCTAAGGCGTCCTGCGAGGGGTAGAAGAAATAACGTCGTCCTTTTTTTGGCGCCGAAAACAGCATCGGCTTCATCCTGCTGACGATCAACGGGATACAGACGCTCTGGAACGCGTCGCTCAAGCACCGGCAAACTTTGGTCTCCTTCCTGCTGCTCCTGATCGTCGCTCAAACGTGGCAGTGCGTCGCCCGCAACAAGGACTGGCGCTCGCGCGAGTCCCTCCTCAGGGCCGGACTCAGGACGCTGCCGCACAACGCGAAAATGCACTACAACTTCGCGAATTTCCTGCGGGACTCCGACCTGAACGAAATGGCCATGGGACATTACTACACCGCTCTGAGGTGAGTCGAGGTTGGACTCCGCCGAAGTCGCGGCTACTAAAATGGCCGCCTCGATAGGTTATGGCCGACCTACGCCAGCGCTCACAACAACTTGGGGACTCTCCTCAGGACGCCCGAGGAAGCGGAAAAACATTTTTTGCTGGCGATCAGGTACAACAGGGACCATCTCAACGCGCACTACAATCTGGGACAATTATACAGGTTAGTTTTCGAGGTGAAATTTGTTCGGGCGCGTTGATCCGACCCTGTGCTTTGCTTCTCTTCTCCCCGAAGAAAAATGAACAGGACGGTCGAATCTGAGAAAATGCTCCTGAAATCCATCGCGATCTCCGCGAATTTCACCCTGGCCTACGTGGAGCTCGTGAGGTTGAAAGGGCCGAACGACAGGACGATAGCGAAGCTTCTGAGGAAACTCGTGGGACTCTCGGCCGACCCGGAATATGCGATTATGTAC
Organism: Ecitodaemon sp. MM-2014; assembly: GCA_030557295.1. Taxonomy (NCBI): domain Eukaryota; kingdom Metazoa; phylum Arthropoda; class Insecta; order Coleoptera; family Staphylinidae; genus Ecitodaemon; species Ecitodaemon sp. MM-2014. The sequence continues at coordinate 16,590 of JARRAA010025065.1, read as the reverse complement.
GCTCAGTGGCTCCAGAAGCGCGGTAAGTTTCTCGAAATTTGGTCATAACTTCAACAATTTTTGGCGGATTTCAAAAAATTTCGGCTCATATTAAAGGTAATTAAGCATTTTATTATATAAATGAAGAATATTAGGATTAGAATTACCTTAACAGTGAAATAATTCCAGTCAAAGTTCACATTTTTATGCACGCGTCTTTTTCCTCTTTTTGTTTTTGCTTATTAACTAATTAATTTCTCTGGAACTAATTATTTTGGAATTTTGAGTTTTATACTATTGGAAAGGATATTTAATTCTCTATATGAAACGTGTTTTTAATTAGGGTAATAGGTTTTAGTTAATATGATACAGGGCTTTGAATACGTTAAATGTTATGGCAGAACGTTCAATGACAAACATTATTTTATTAATGTTCCTGGAATATTGTCCATAACTCTTATAATTACTATCCGATTTTAACAAAATTAGTACTAAATGAAAGACCATTAAATTTTTAATAATCATGTTTTAAAAATGTTAAACGAAAATTCGGTCTAGGGATAATAATAGAGCTCAAATTTCACATTATGAGTAACAACGTTATTGTATTTCGTTCTCTTCCGCTAAACTAATTAATATCTCTTCTAGTAATTATCCCACGTATACAGTCTTTACACCATTCAAAATCAGATTAATTTCTATATTCAGCACGTATTTTTAATCAAAATCTTAATCTTTAATTATCCTCTCACAGGGAGTTAAAAATGATATAACGAAAAATAAAAAATCTCCATTTTGCATTTTTCCATTAACTAATTAATATCTCCGAAGTTAATTACTTCACAGGTCTTATTCCTTCACCATTCGATAGCTGATTAACGTCTACATAAGGTCTATATTTTTAATTGAAAGTACTAATTTAATTATCTTAATACAGGGACTAAAATGATAAAGAGTAAGGATGAAAAAATCGTAATTTCGCAATTCTTCATTAACTAATTAATATCTCAGAAGTTAATAACTTTATAGTCCTCTTCTCTACGCCATTTGAAATACGATTAATTTTTACATAAGGCACATATTTTTAATTGAAAACCACCCCATTTGTTCTCTTTATACAGGGGTTTAAAAAAGATAAAGAACGAAAACAAAACAACCTATCATTTTACATTTCATCATTAACTAATTAATATCTCTGCAACTAATCATTTTGTAAGTATCATTTCTTCGCCATTCGAAAGACAATTACCTTCTCTATAAACTATATATTTTTAATTAACATCTACCTCGTTAATTATCCTGATACGGCGGTGTAAAAACCGTAATCAAACTTATCGAAACTTTGACCAGAAAATTTTTCTCCAAACTTTCCACCCCTCGCGGGCCGATCAATTATGAAAAACCCAATTAATTTCCATGTGGATTATAGGTAATTAAGTCGTACGTCACGCGCGGGAGGAGCGATCCGGAAATACCTTTTCAATTTTCATTAATAACGAATTTGGCGGAAAAGTGCGAAAACTCGGCGCGCGCGCGCGCGTAACTTCCGACGAGTTTTCGCGCGCCGCCTTCGTTTTTCGCGCAGTTCTTCATGTCGCCGTGCGTTTCCCATTGTTTTCGCAGGTAATCGGGCGCTCGCCCTGCGGCACTTCCTCGGCGCGCTCGCGGCGTATCGATCAAATTCGGCGGCGGCAATGACGGGCGCCGGCGGCTGCCTGCGGCGCATCGGCTCGCGCTCGCGCCTCCTGCAATTAATCACCAGGTGAGCGGGAGATCGATCGATAATCCATCTTGCGCGAACGCCGCCCGCCGGAAAAATCGCGATGCGATCTTATCGGCGGCGGCGCGCGTGCCGCGCACAACATTTTGTTCGAATTTATTAGATATCAGCCGATTCTGCGCGTCAGCTATAAATTATCCTGACGTTTATCGATGGAAAATTGCGGAAAATGCACACACGCCCGTTTTTTTATGCGCCGAACACGGGAAATCCCTTAAGAACGCATGAAAACTAAGGAGCGCAGCTTTTGTTTGAAGTTTTTTACTTTTTCCTAGAAAATAATTAATTACTCTCGTATTAATTGAGATATAAGATTGGTTTTGACCTTGAGTGAAAGCTAATTAAATTATTCTTAACACACATATTTCCATTTTTATAGATTGTTTAGTTTTGGTATGTTTTCGGGCCGTTGAAAAGCAATAATGTTTTAGAACAAAATTTTGCGGGGTACTTTAATCAACCAAGTAGAAAATCCTTGATAACTTTGTCGTTTTTAATTGGATCTTAATCACATAAATTTTACAGTAAAGCGCATTAAATTTTACATTCACATCATATCATAGCTATCGTGAAAACTCTTTAGTTCATAGCGAAAAAAAATTTGAAATTGAAAGTGCTGAAAATTTATCAGTTTTGTCACATCAAGGAAAATAATTAATATCTCAGGCGTAAATCGATCAAATTAGTTAAACTATATACCTGTAGAAAGCCAATTAATTCCTTTACTACTTGCATATTTTTGTAATTAACCCACTAGTTTTATTAATCCAGTAATGGCTCCTTGAACATTGTGCTTCTTCTTCTCCACATTAGCCGAACAAAATGCAAAGATTAAAACTCGGGGAGTCTTTTAATCCTTGATAACTTTTTCATTTTTAATTATTTCATACTCAAGTTATTTTTGTATTAAAGCCCATTAAATTCTACAGAGAATGCATATTTAAACAATCTAGTAAACGCTTTAATTCATACCGAAAGAAAATTGAAAATCCAAAGTATTAAAAATTTACAATTTTTGTTACACCAAAGAAAACAATTAATATCTCGACTCCAAATCCATCAAAACAGACAAGCTGAACATTTATAGAAAGCCAATTAAGTGTGCTACTACACACACATTTACACAATTAGTTAATTAGTATTATTAACCCTGTTACGGCTCCGTAAACATCGTACTCCTTCTTCTCCACATTAGGTATCACACAATCCAGAGATTGAAGCGCGGCGAGCCCTTAAACCACCCCGACGTTTACCTGCAGCGGTGGTACATACAGCACGAGCTGAAAAAGCACGCCGCCGACTACGGCTATTACGGCGCCGGCGGCGCGGTCGCGCCGCCCCCGACGAGCGAGCGTATAAAGAACAACATAAAGCACATCAAACGCAACAAGACAATGTTCGGCAAGACCGCGCACCCGATGAGAATCGCCAGGAACTGCTACACGCACGAGCTGCATCGGATTTTCGTCACGGCCACCCCCACCGCGACGCCATTGTGCTAGATCGACGACGAACTTCAAAAAACGCAGAAAAAACACTTAAAATAATTTCTAACCCGGTCCTGGCACGCGAGAGTGTCAATTAATTTTTCCCATCAAAATCTTAAACAATAAAGTGACGAAGGACCAAACGTAATTTACTCCTCGGCAAGACCGCCGCCCCCCCGACGCGCGCGAATGTTTTAATCAAAGTCGCGGGACCTCCTGAAAATAATTAAAATCGCCGCGCGAAATTTATTTTGTTTTCGAATCGAACGCGCATTAATTGGTTTTAATTATTCACGGCGGGCGGCGGGTTTTTAATTAGCAATGAGCGCCGGCGAAGGCGGCGGGCGCGCGCCGTTCAATTTTCCGCAAAGTGCGCCGCGATCGGTTTTTATCGGCGCTCCTCGCAGCGTTTTATATCATCGCCGACGCGCCGGGCGAATAATGGCCGGCGAGGCGTTTTCCGGGAAATTCGCCACCCGTTCGATGGGAATTAACGATGATCGCTGCGGCGAAGGGGGCGCTTTGTTTGTCATCGCGATTGATTGCGACGCGATTGGAATTGTATAAAAATGTATATATTTTTGATATTTACAAACTCGTTATTTAAATAAATACGTTAATTAACAATATAATTGCGTTTTACTGGATTTTTTTTTGGTGCAAATTATTTTCGTTTTGATTTTACGGATTTTAAAATTCGCCCTGCATTAACTATTCAAGGGATTTCCACGAATTTTTCAGGGAGATATTAAGGATTAGTTGAAGATTTTTATAGTGTTTGATTGGTTATCCTAGGATAATTAGTTTGGAAGTAATTGTGACTCAAAGTTAAGTTTAGAAATTGAAAATTATTTTTTCAAATTAATGCATTACAAAACTCATAATAAGTTCTAAAGTAAATGATGGAGCTTCCTGGAATTTTTCTAGCAGATTAAGAATTAAATTGTTTATAAAATGGTTTTTAGTTTATTAACCTGACTTAAGTAGTTTAAGACATGCAAGGCGCCAAAGTTCAGCAACGAAAGTACAAATTGAAAGTTTTCGCTGGTGCATGTGTTACAAAACATGTAATAAGTTCCAAAGTAAATAATAAATTATCCTGGAATTTTAGCAGGAGATTAAAAACTAAATTTATTTATAAAATGGCTTTTAGTTTATTAACCTGGCTTTATTAATTTGGGACATACTGGGCATCAAAGTGCAACAATGAAAGTTCCTGCTTATATTCAGTCGTTATAAATTTTATTTAATTTGTAATATCTTTTATACTATAACAGAAAACTTTAAAAAATTACTAGGAAAAGATTAAGGATTAGTTATAGAACAACGCGGTGTTTTCAAAATTATCCTAGATTTAATAGTCTAGTAGTTATAGTCCTTCAAATATTGAATTTACAGAATGAAAGTTGTGGTCGATAGTTAAATGTTCTACAAAACTCGTAATAACTTTTAAGATAAATAATAAAGCTTCCTAAAAATTTTGCACAGAATTAACAGTTAAATTTTTTACAAAACAGCTTTTAGTTTGTTAACATACCTTAATTATTTTACGAAATACAGGGCGTCAAATTTCAGTGATAACAATAACTAAATTTATTCAACTTTTAGTACGCTCTACTATATTATCAATAACTTTTAAACTAAACAACGTAACATCCTAGAAAAACATCTCAAATATAAATAATGTCCTTCTCTAGAACACGAGTATTTGCTTATTGTTTTAGAGTTATTGCTTTAGGAGTTACAGCCTGTTAAAATTGAATATGGCAGACTGCCATTCGATTTTCGGACAGGACTCATTTTACTAATTCTCCAATAACATCTTAACAAACCAATAGAGTCTCCTAAAAATTTTACACTATATTAATAACTAAATTATTCATAAAATGGCATTTAGTTAATTAATTTCTCCTAATTATTTTAGAAAATACAGGGCGTCAAAGATCAGCGATGAAAACAACTATTACTACACTTTACTAAATTTACAATAACTTTTAAAGTAAACAACAGAAAATCATAAAATAACATCCTAAATATAAACAATTTCGTTCCCTACAACATGAATATTTGTTTATTGCTCTAGAGCTATTACGTCAGGAGTTATAGCCTGTTAAAGTCGAATATTTCAAACTGGCATTACATTTTCAAATAGGACTAATTCTACTAATCCTTGAATAACTTTTAATCTAATTAATAGACCGCCCTGAAAATTTTTCACCTTATAAACAATTAAATTCCCTATAAAACCAATTATCCTCCAACCTACTCTGATTATAATGTCGGAAGTTATTGACTCCTAAAATCAGAAGTTCAAAAACGCGCCTAATAATTATGGACATTTGCCTCGATTTTCATCTGCTCCTCTCATCTTTCGGCACTTTCCCGATTGGTTTCGCGCTCGCCGCCTTGTTGAGCATATATTTCCGGACGCGGTCCCTCCGCTTCCGGCGAGAATCAAAGAAAAAAGAAGCAATCAGACGTGCTCTCAGTGGGTTAACCGCAAATTGGCGAAATTGCGGATTCCGCCGACTTTTCCGCCGCTCCGAGGATCGCGCGGGTGTTTAATATTCAGGCGGCGTTCGACTTCGTTTCTTCAGCTAATAGTCGACGGTGCGGCACTTAAGCCACCCCCGGGTTCGCGGGGCGCATCCGCGCTCGCCTCGCCTCGTCTCGCTGCCAGCCGCAGCCTCCGAAGCGAAGCGTGCCCGAGTCTTGGGATTTCCGCGGGCGGCGGCGAGCGGCGGCGGCGGCGGGCGAGTTTCGGCCGCGCGCCGCCGATGAAAACAAATAGAAAATCGATGCGTGATTTTCGAGCGGCGGTACAAATGCTTCGGCGCTTGTAATTTCCGCGTTCGGGGGGCGGCGCGCGTTTTTCCGGACGCAATCAAAGGTAAGTGCCGGCGAGCATTACGCCGTGATACGGAACAAAGGCGAGGGAAGTCTCGGTGTTTTTAGAAATAAAGAGACGAAAAAATATTTCTTAGTTGGAACGTAAGTTTTGAAACGTTCCGTGTGCAGGAAGATGCGAAGGACGAAAGAAGGTCGAGTGCTCGTCGGTGCGCCAACTGAGTCTTCTCTTCTCCGATTGGTCGACGCGGAGATAACGCATCGAGGAATATTCGGCCGGCGCACTGTAGCAAGCGATCGCGATCGCGTCCAGGTAAAATTCGCACCGCTCCGAATGATAATGTTTTGATCGAGTCGAGTTGTTTACGTTCGCCGGTCGAGTCGTGCGTTATCAGTTGTTATTCTCTTCGCTGCGCTCGAGGTGACTTAGCGCGTTGCGCGTGCACTCAGTCTTCCCGCGCGCCGCGTGCGATGCGCACCGCGAACATTCACGTTAGTACGCGGACGGGTGTGCGATGTGACTTAAGTGCCTCGCGAATTTCGCATCGCTCCGGGCGTCAAAGGTAGGTGCGCAAAAGCCGCCCCTAATTCGCGCCGACATTAACCCGCCTATTGTCGAGAATCGCGTCGGCATCTAATTGTAAGTCGCAACTTGTCATTTGGCGCAACAAAAGAAGCGCGCGAGTTTGATGCAACTTTAATTAACCGCGATGCGTATCGCGCCGTCGTGGCGTGCGCCATGTTCGGTTTCTTGCCGCGCCGCGACGCGAACGCGCACGCAATTATCGCCGCCGGCGGGCGTCGCGACGCGCCCCGACGAATGGCCGCGAGCATTCCGCGAACGCAACGCGCGCGTGAATTATCACGGCGCCGACCGCGAAACTACACGAAACGCGCCGCCGCCCGTCCGTCGGCTCGCGCGCGCCCCCCGACGACGCGTAATTAGACGTAATTAGAGTGATTTAGTAAACGGTTTATTGCCGAACGCGCGGCGCGTTTTTTTTTGGTGATCCAGACCCGTGCTAAGAGAGTATAAAAATTTCGGAAAACGGATCTGGAGATTTTCAAAAATCAGGCCCGGATTTAGAAAAAAAAATATATTTTTTAGTCCGTCCCTGGATTTATTTAGCGCGAAACCTTTTTTAAAGTAACAAGTGCACATCTAGAAAAAATTATATAAAATCAGGTCCGGACTTACAAAAAATTATTATTAGTCCGGTCCTGGATTTATTTAGCGCGAAATACATTTTTAAGTAATAAGTACAAGTCTGGAAAAAAAAAATAATAAAAATCAGGTTCGGAAAAATTTAAATTTTTAGTCCGGCCCTGACATTTTTAGTCAAATCGTCCTTACATTTATTTATCTTCTAAAAATATTTCTAGAAAAAATAAATTACGAGTCCGTCCCAGTAATTATTAGACTGTTTCAATTATTATTAAATTATGCTGTTTCAGGTCCGAATTTACAAAAAAAAGAGTCCGGCCCTGGATTTATTTAGCGCGAAATATATTTTTTTAAATAATAAGTGCAAATCTGGAAGAAAATGGTATAAAATCAGGCCCGGACTTACAAAAAAATATATTTATTAGTCCGGTCCTGGATTTATTTAGCGCGAAATAATTTTTTTGAAGTAATAAGTACAAATCTGATTTTAAAAAATCAGGTCCGGACTTTAAAAAAATTAAATTTTTAGTCCGGCCCTGGAATTTTTAGTCAAATCGTCCTTACATTTATTTATTTTCTAAAAATCTTTCTAGAATTAAACTAGTAGAAAAAAATCAGCGACGGACTTATAAAATTTTAATGAAAAAATTACGAGTCCGTCCCTGTAATTATTAGACTGTTTCAATTATTATTAAATTATGCTGTTTTTCGGACGCATCCGCGAACAATGAACGCGAATATGACGTTAACAATGATTTACAGGCGCGTATGCTCGCGCGGCGGCGGCGGAGGCGGCGGAGGGGGCGGCGTGATTAACGAGCGCGTTAACTATTCGTTAGCGCCGCGCGCTCGCCAAGTGTGCGCGGGCAAACACGGAAAAAAAAGGCGCGCGCGCGCGACGAAAATTCCTCCATTTGCATGTTCGACTATTGCCGGCCCCGGCCTCCCGCCTCCGGGCGCGCGCATCACGCGAGAGATGGAAGCCGTGCGTTTTGGTTTCGTGAATTTATGCGCCGGCCCAAAGATATACGGACGCAATCCCGACGGAAATTAGTTTTAGTTCCAGCGCGCGGCGGCGGCGAGCGCGCGCGCGGGGGGCGGCGGCGAGAGTCGGCGGCGTTTGTTGTGAGCGGATTTATCGCTTTCGAGCGGCGCCGCTCGGCGTCATAATCGCGTGCCGGAGTTAACATCACGTTAACATCCTAATGATCTCGGCATTATCCTGGGCGTCGTCCTTGAAGGACACGTCGGGCGTGAAGCATTTCGGCGGGGCGAGGATAATGTTGTCCTTAAAAATTTCGCGGCGGGTTGTTAGTCACTTTTACTGCGCGACTCTTGCGCGCCTCCATTTTCCAAGATGGCGGCCGCGCGACGATCGCGTCGGTTCCTATCGGCGACGCGCCCGCCGCTCGCCCGCCATTTCCGGCCGCGCGCGCGTTCGGCGTCCACAATAAAATTTAATGCACTCGGAACGCGACCCGTCTCGCAGGATATCGCAGGATATTCGGAAACGGCGCGCGCCTCGCGCGCAACCATTTAAAAACGGATTAGATATAATGGACTATAAAATCGCATCGACGACGCCGCCGCCGCCGTCGCCGAGTTTTTTTTCCGCGCCGCTCGCGGGACGCGCCGACGTCGCAGCATCGAGATATACGGCGCGCATTAAAAACGTAATTGGACATAAGCACACTCGAGACAAAACGCGCGCAATATGGGGGCGGCGCATAAATCATCTCTGATTTATCTCGAACTAACAAAGGATTAAAACAACGATTCGACTTTTATTATCCTCGAATCGTCCTTTTTCTCGGAGGAACTGCGAACGGCCATAATTCAACGTTATGTAAACACGCTTTTTTTTAACAAAAAAATTATTAATTTTTTACGACTCCAGGTCCGGACTTAAATTTTATACTTTCAAGTCCGGCCCTGGAAAGTATTTTTTCCGAGTTCCTCAAAATATTTTTATGAATACCAGTTGAAAGACTAGTTTTTGAAAAATTTTAATCCAGGGCCGGACCAAGTTAAATTTTAAATATTAAATCTGCTCCTGGAATACGCAATTTCCTCAAAATCGCCAAAAACAAATTTACTAATTGACAAAATTTAAATTTTAATTTTTCAAAAATTTTTCCAGGGCAGGACTAAGTTAAATTTTAAATGTTAAGTCCAGTCCTGGGAATTAACCAAAATCGTCGAAAATAAATATATTTATAGACAAAACTTGAATTTTCATTTAAAATTTTTTTCCAGGACCGGAATAAGGCAAATGTTAAATTTTAAGTCCGGCCCTGGAACATGGAATTTTCTCGAAATTTTTCGAACGATAGAATTTTATGGATACAACTAAAAATTTCGATTTTCCAGGTCCGCAATAAGTGAAATTGTTAAAAATTTTAAATCCAGCCCTGCGTAATTATCACCGAATCCGCGCGTTAATAAATCAGTAATTATCGCCGCTCGCGCACATTTTTCTCCCGCGCCGCGCGCGCGCGCCGGCAATGAATTCGCAAGCGCGCGACAGTGATCCTTGAATCCTGCGGGCGAGGCGCGCTCCTGCGAGCGAGCGCGCGAGCGGCAATTCCCGGCGCTGAAATATTCGGCGCCTTATCATTATTATGCATTCCTTTTTGCGCGCGCCGTTTTTATTTGCTTGCGTACATCTCTCGGCCGTCTCGTCCTGCGGAGAGGATGATTTATCTTCGCGTGTCCGCGGGGCGGGCGCGCGCGCGCGCGCGATCCTGCCGCGGGCGCGTCCTCGCTTTTTTCGCAAATAGCTAAATATTTCATGCCGCCCGAATAAATCTATTTTAAAACGTCTCCCGAACGCACAAACAAAGCGCCCGCTCGCTGCGCATACAGTGTGTCCGTCGCAGTAAAAACGACGAAGAATCGTTTTTAATTCATCACGGATAATCTACAAGGCGAAACTAATAATTTGCGAGATTTTGATAAAAATTTTCCTAGTACGGCCCTGGGTGGCACAGGACCGGCTTAGGAAAATTTTCCTTATTTTTTGCCTCGCCGCAGTTTGGGACGTTTCCGATGCGCCGGACAATAATCGTTCCGCCTGTCTTTAATTAAAGCCCCTCGGAATGCGAAACATTTTTAATTTCCCCCCGATCCACCACCACCCCCCGCCCCCGCAAAAACGATAAATTCTTAATATCGCGCGCGCGCGCGCGCCCGCTCGAATTACGTCCGCGCGTCTGCGACCGTGTTACTGAAATATTATCACCGCCGGCCGGGCGGCCGGATGATTGGGGGCGGCTTGCGAGTGGGCGTCTCGCGTTACCTAGCCGGGGGTGATTAATCGCCGAAGGCGGCCGCTCTCCGGGCGCCCATTATCTGCAGTAAATATATTGGAAAATCGGCTTTCGCGTGCCGGCCGGTGTCAATGCGGCCGACCGCCGCCGCCCCCCGCCCCGCCGACGACCGCTAACCGCCGTCGAAGCGGATCGATATTAGTAAATATTCCATCCGAGCGACGCCACCCGCCCCCGAATCACTTTCTATTTAGGAGGCGATTTCTATGCGCGGGCACTCGATTAATGTCTCTCGCCTTGTCATAGTCTCATAGGGTTGCATCAGGGTCGGATCAGCGTGAATTTCACGAAAATTAAAATAGGGCTGGAAATTCTTAAAATTGTCCAAAACGCGGAGATTTGAAATTAAAAAAAAAAATCTTGGTTAGTACGGTCCTGGAAATTTAGGGCCGTACTAGGTAAATTTTATGAAAATTTGTCACTGCGCCAAAATGTTTAAAATTGCCTAAAACGTGGAGATTTCGACCTTTCAAAGAAATTTTTTTCTCGTTAAGTACAGTCCTGGAAGTTGTGGGTCGAACTAGGCAAATTTTATAAAAAAATTTTATTGTTTCAAAATGTTTAGAATTGTCGAAAACGTCGAGATTTGACCCAAAAAATTCATTAGTGCGATTCTGTTATTCCAGGTCTGGATTAGGCGAATTTTACTGCGCAAAATTAGATTTCGACCTTTTCGAAAAAAAACGATAGGTCGGAATTACGTTCAGCAGGAATATTCCTTTTGATTCCTGCAGGGATTCCGGCCGCCACTCGAACACGATCCGCGCATCCATAATTTAAGTAACGAACGAGGTTAAGTACACACTCGTCGGCCCGTCGATGCCTCCTTCGTCCTGCGGCGCAGGATCGCACGCTAACGGGCCGGGCCGGATGATTGGGCCTCCGACTATCCTGCGCTATCAATTAATAAATCAATAGGTCGGGAGCGGCGGTGCGCAACGGCGGCGGCGAATAATTGACCTCCGATCCTTGATTACAGCGCGGCGGAAAATCAGGACGACGACAAGGCCCGCGCGGAGGCGGAGGATATTGCGGACGGATCGCGGATTGATCGCGACATGCAGAATTCACGACGCGCCGAGATTAGGACGCGAATCGGCACGGGGGCGGCGGCGGCACGCGGAGGGTTTCTTTCCCGGGGGGGCGGCATCCTTACCTTTAAATTTTCGGCGGACGGCGATTTGTTGTTTGAGGTTGATTCGGTTAGCTGGGCGGGCGGCGAAACGGCGCGGCCGTTCTCGCCGGCCGCCCCCGGCGCGCGCCCGCCCCCAGGCCCGACCGCGTAATTGCCCCTTCTCGGTTTGCTGCGTCGGCTGGCGCGACCGCGCTCGGACAAGTGTATTAAATCGTGCTTCACCTGCCGCCGCCCGACCGCCCCCGCGGGGGTGGTTATCTCAAAGAGACGATTTTAATCATTCCGGGGTCGCGTTTGTGATTTTTTTCGTTGAGTTACACCCACCTATATAGTGTGTCACCTGCCGCCCCCTACCGCCCCCAGAGGGGGTGGTTTAACGAAAACCCGATTTTAAGGTCGCGTTTCTAATTTTTTCATTGCGCTATATTATTAGATAGTTTCGGTCGGTCGACCACCCGCCCCCGGCATCCGACCGCCCTCCGAGCGCCGGGACGTATCGTCATCCAGGCGAAGCGGCGCTATTTTCTTAAACGACGAATTGTTGCGAAACTTTGAACCAATATTATTCCGGCGCGTCTTTCTTCTCGGGCGGCGGCTTCGAATTTCCCAAAATCAACATCGCGTCGCGCCCCCGAGTCGTCTGTCACAACACGCGACGCCGCCGCCATCTACCACACCCGCGCCGCCCCCTCGGGACAACGGGATAACATCCGTCGCGCGCTGCCTATGCGAAAACCGCACGCCGCGCATACCGAGCGTCGCGCCGCCCCCCGATTGGATTAAACCGATTTCCGCCGAACGCCCTGTATATGCGCGACGTCGCGACGCGGAGATTCGCGAGAATTCCGATTGCGGAAGTTGCGAAAAGTCGGGCGAAATGACTGCGCGATTGCGCTCGACGAACGCGCCGCCGCTCGCGGCCGGCGGCGGCAAGTTTTGACGAATCTTCGCGGCGGTCTAATTAAATTCTAGGTGAGGCGCCTAATTTATCATATTAGGCGCGCATTTGTTCGCGCAACTCGGCGCCGGAACCGACAACTTTTTGATTCCGAACGTCGGGGGGGGCGGCAACGGCGGCGGCGGCTTGTCATTGCGATAATAATGATAATGTACGAGATAACTTCTAGTCTAATTTTCTAATTCGCTAATTTGACATTGACTCGCGTCAAGATTTTTATCGAGGAACACCCTGTATACATTGCATACAGGGTGTTTCGCGAAAATGGTTGGGAACTAATGATTTTGTCGCAACGCCTGATTTCCTTTGAAGATTGCTAACGGGAATCTGTCATTTTCATTTTCATTCGAATTTCCCGTTGTTCGCCGCCGCCATTTTGGGCGGAAACAAAAGAAGGAAAATTGAATTTTCCACAGAGTCTGAATAGAAGCTTTCAGCGGACGCAAAGATACAATCAACAATCAACATCGCGGTTGTATAGTTTTCCGTTGAAATTCCATTAGTGCGGTCCTGATATTCCAGGTCCGGACTAATTTTTTTTTACAAAAAACTTTTTTGTCAAATTTCGTATAAACAGCATTTTTATACCATTTTAAAAAATTTCGATAAAATTTTACTGGTACGGCCCTGACATTCCAGGCCCGGACTAATTAAAAAAAAAAACTTTTTTGACAAATTTCTTATAAACAGCATTTTTAAAATGCCATTTTAAAAATTTCGATAAAATTTTACTGCTACGGCCCTGATATTCCAGGTCCGGATTAAGTGATTTACTCGCTCGAATCCAGTGGAGGCGAACTAATTTATTTAGCATGTGGAAACGAGATAAACACGGACAAAACATCCTTCGTCCTGATTTAGGTGCCGTCCTCGTCGTCGTCCTGTTTGTCCGGCGCGCCGGGGCGCACTTTTTGCCGGGCGCCGGCGAGCTAATAAGACACCCGACGGAAGCGGACGATTCGTCCTGATAGAAAGATCCCACCTGCGCGTTATCCCGGCCGTCCGGCGGGAATTAATCGGCGGCCGACGCGTCGGGGTGTCCTCGCGGCGGCGGCGGCGGCGGCGAGCAGATTTAGGTCCGGCGCGCGTCAGATATTGTCCAGACGGGCGCGCCCAGGTAGAATTTAGTGTGGTCGCAATTTAATTATTTTTCCCCCGCCGGCGTCGGGGTCGGGGGCGGCGCGCGCAATAAACGGGCGACGCAAAGGACGAAACAAAGCGGGACCGCTTTCGATATTGATATTGGCCCGACCGGCGAAATGGCGCTTTGTTGCGCGAAAACGAGCAAAGTTTATTAAAAACTAGGACGGCGCGAGGATAACCCGCCAGGATAACGCGAGAGGACGCCGGGAAAATGACTTTTTTTTTTCAGACATTTGCACTTTCCACTTTCAATTCGTTCGTTCCTGATAGTGAAGGGCCGTCCTTGTTTAGTCTGAAACGTAGAGATTTTCTAAAAACAAATTTTTTTTATTAGTTCGGCCCTGATATTCCAGAGACGGACTAGGTAGATTTTTCATAGAAATATATGTTCTTCCAAGAATGATTAAAATTGTCTGAAACGTGGATATTTGCTAAAAACTTTTTTTTTAATTAGTACGACCCTGATATTCCAGAGACGGACTAGGTAAATTCCTCATAAAAATAAATGTTCCTCTCAAAATGGTTGAAATTGCCTGAAACGTGGAGATTTGCTAAAAACATTTTTTTTTGTTAGTACGACCCTGATATTCCAGAGACGAACTAGGTAAATTCCTCATAAAAATTGATGTTCCTCTCAAAATGATTAAAATTGTCTGAAACGTGGAGATTTACCACAAACGTAAAAAATATTTTTTGCACGGTCCTGATATTCCAGAGACGGATTAGCATAATTTTCGGCGCGAATTAGTGATATTGTAAATTGCGAACGTAACTAATCACAAAGTCACAAATCATAACCATAACTTCAAGTCCATCCGCAGTTCATTTATAACCTGGCGCGCCGGTGGCGCCCCCCTCCGCGCCGGCCCTAACCTCATTTCCTTTTAGATGGCGATGATGGTCCGACGGTAATGGACCGCAAACTATTTCCACGGAGCGCGCGGCGAGTTTTCGGCGCGGCCGCGCATTGTGCGCGGAAATGTTCGAAACTAACTTGAGCATTGCCGCCATGTCGGGGGCGGCGCGCGGGGCGGCCGCAAATTGTGCGGGCGCGGCGGCCGGCGCTTCATCATCCTCGACGGACGAGCCGACGAGCGACCGAATGAAACTTCGTTCACGCGTCGCCGCGCCGCAATGCGCATGTCTGCCGATATTAGCGTCGACGCTATCAAGATGGCGGCCGGAAGCGACGCGGCGCAAAAATTAAAGGGGCGCGCTCCGCATTGAGTTTCGCGCGCGCCCGAGGAAGTCGCGCGATAAATTCGCGGGCGAATGCCGCGCGCGCTCGGGGCGGCGGCGGACGCGGAGCGGAAGCGCCCGGAGAGCGGCTCGGCGGCGGCCATTTTGAAGTTCATTTCGATTCCGTATCTACGAGGCGGAACGCTGGATGTTTCTTGGATTTATGAATTGTTGGGATGCCGCCGCGCGAGATATTCAATATCGCGCATGTGGCCCCGCGCCGGGGGCAGATGCTGCCCCTTATAAATATGCAAATATGCAAATCCCACGTATGCAACCCAACGAGCAGACGCCGCGCGCCGCGCGTCGAGTGTGTGTCGGACAGACAGTTTAGCGTTTGTGTTTTTGTTGCGCGCTGTGTGCGCGCGCGCTTTGTTTTTCCGCCTCCTGCGCGACGCGCCTGGGCCGCCTCTCGTTTGCCGCCCGCCGCCGCCGCCGACTAAACGAATGCATTCGCGGCGGGATTTAAATCGATGATTAAAAACAGTTTTGCATAAAACGTTCGTTTATTTGCCATAAACACGCCATTTTGCATAGCAATCATACAGGGTGTGACGGGAACCGCCGCCCCCGGCGCGAAAAAAATTGCGAGCACGAAAACATTCGTCTCGTGATTTTTCGCGGATAAACGGGGTAACGCGCGCGACGGTCGGGGGGCGGCGGGCGGCGGCGGCGTCGGTGACAAAATAGAGTGTTTCGCTTCCGGCCGGCAGCGACTCGAGTATATCAAATTTCGTGGAAGAGCGCCAGGTTATTCGACACATCGTTCAGCGCGCGCGCTCGGTCCCTTTCGCCACCCCCGGCGCGCCCGCCGCTCCTTGAATAAACCCACCCCATCGCCATTCTTCCGACGCGTGTTTGAGTAACGAGATCACAATAACAACGAGACGTCACCGATGCGACTGTGTGTTTTGCATCCGGCGCGCGTATACAGCGCGTCCTTGGCACGTCCTTGGCACGTCCTTGGAACGTCCTTGGCAATGGACAGATTGTGCTCGTCGATTTTGCGCGCGCGCAAGTCTAAAAGTCGAATGCGCACCTGGGAAATTCTAAATTTCCGCGATGTGGCCGCGGCGAAATAAAGCAATCGGCGAATCGCGGGGGCGGCGACGCGCTACGTGCTTAAATTATGCCCGGAAGTGGCGCGGGCCATTTCCCAATCGGCGGATAAATTTTTCGCGCGCTCGCCGAGGAAACGTGCTCGAGGTGAACGCCGCGCCGCAATCGCATTTTTCATAAATTATTTAGGCCGCATGCATCGAAACGTCCTGTATACGGGGCGTTCGCGATCGAGGGCGCAGAGAATCGAACGCCGGGCGATGCGAACTTTTTTCGACAAAAATCCGCCGACAAAGAACGGAGTTACGAAGGCAAACGTGTCGCGCGCGCGCGGTGCGCATGCGCGTCAAAAAAAGGGGGGGGGGGGGGGGGGGGGGGTCGGGTAATTGCGCTCGCGTCCGTTCGGATCGCTCGGCCCTGTTGATGCTCGACAACTGTTTGCTCGCGTCGGGGTTCCGCCAGTATTGTT
>JARRAA010025060.1:0-11544 GCA_030557295.1 Ecitodaemon sp. MM-2014 | reverse complement strand
ATGTACGAACTATACAAATATAACTAAAATTGTGGCAACCACTAACAAGTGTAAGTATTGAAACGTAACCAAAGTGCTGATCTCTTCGCGCGGTTAAAATTGAGTGAGAAGATTATTTATATCGGGGGTCCCATAAGTTCTGGGGCGGTACAATAACCTCAGAATGAGTCTATATAAAAATTTGAATGTTTATATATGTTCTATAACTGTTTGTCGCATCGGGGAGTAAGACGGGAAATGAATAATCAAACTCTTAACAAAACCTAATCAACATTTGTCATTTATTCAGTCGCTTGTATCTCAGCATAACCGATATATTTCCGACAGAGATAATTTCACATTTCATATATCATTGCTGGCAGATAACAGAACAGAAACTCGAACTATGAAGCATACCCCACAATCTACATCAAATCCATAACATACGCATTACAAACCCGTAGGATGTCATGTCACAACCAATATGATACCATGGCATACACCACGATGCATCTCAACGGAATTCGAGCACCCCACTTTGGAATGGAAAGTCGGGCCGAGCGAGGAGATCTAGATACAGCAGACCGCTTGTGTACGCCAGGAATAACCCCGGAGCGGATTGAATATTACGATTCCGTGTCACACTGCCACTTGATCGTGCTGCTCAACGACGCCCGAGTTATGCAGAAATCGTAGGCGGAGACATATTTGCGAAGCGTGTCTCGTTTCTATAGCGACAACACAGCTAAAACCCGCAATCAGATGAGGCTAAAGCAAGATTTGCGGGCGGAGAAGTCCTCAAACTTAAATCAAAACCGAAGCCGAACAAACTTGTTCGAAGAAACCGAACGTTCCGGAAACTTTAATCGCGAGACCTCAGAGGATGCGCATAATGTTCCGATTAACTTTACCACTGGGCACAAGTTTAATTAATGTTGGCGAAAATAGATCCACCAATAATTGCGCACGCAATGCTCATATTGTGTTTATTGTCTTTCTAATATTAAATTACATGATGATTCAATATAACAGTAATGGGGGTGGAAGTCAGTTTGTCGCGAAGTAGGTGAAAATATTAAAGCTTGTTAGTGAACGTCAAAGTGGATTAGTTACGTGTTTACCCTGCAGACGCAACTAGCTGCTGGAAACGTTTTTTGCGCTGACCAAGGATTTTCGTTTTAAAACTCGGCAACTTTTCCTGATTTAAACGTTATCATTCAATCATTTTACAAAGTAATATGATTTCTTTCTGCTTTACGAAAGTAATGCCAATAATAATTAATTTCGCATTACCCAAGTCCAATATTAAATTTAAGAAGTAATTCCTATGATTGTCAAGTGAGAATAAACCATCAGAGTTCAAGAAACTCTAATTCTAACACAACTTTTTGCATGTCAGGTTCTTACCGAATTCGATATCACGCACGCAAGAAAGTAACAACGATTAATCATACGACATTAATCGCCAATAATACCACCATTGTTTGTGCTTCTCAATTCGCATTTTTTATTCATACCTCGTGGCAACTATGTATCAAAAGTGATGTACTGTCCGTCGTTTGAGATCGCAGTTTTAACACGCTATAAATAGAAATATCGAAACGCAAGAAGTTATTTTTATAACCGCCACATTCCGCGATATATCGGACTTGACGTGTTTGTCACCCCACGACCAGAATAATATCTTTCAATATCAATAACAAAGTTCCGTCGAATAGAGACCGCTTGCAACAAGACAAATTATCAAAAAAGTGGTCATTCCGCGCCAATTCAATCAAAGCCAGGGCCCGACAGTAACAGAAGCTAAATATAAATATTGGGCGATGACGTCACGCACGCAGCGTTCACATACGCGGCGAGTTATAAATTAAACGACACACAGAAATAGTTGGGAAAAGCGTTTTTATAACGAACGTATTTATGGACGGAGTGCAGAGGTTTAAAAGGCAAATACGTTTAATAAGTTTGTACGATTTTGCATAGTAGCGTAAGTTGTAATTAACATTGTGTGCGCATAGTGTGAAATAAGTTCTTTGTAAGTTTAACGCATAGTTTAATGCATACTTTCCCATCTCAAATTAGATTAATTTTTATCAGTTAGTTAGGCATTTTAATTTCTAGTGGAGTTGGGCGAATTTTAATTAAAATCCGCCTTGTTATAAACTTCTGCAAGAGTAGTCGAAGGCACTGCGCGTCTAAAAAGTTAATGAGTTTGGAACTCGGACACTCGGGAGAAGTTAGGTTCGTTACGTACGCATTGACATTTATCCGGAGTCTGGAGGTCTGGACAATAAGCATTTTGGGAAGATATTTAACTTGGTAATTTACGCTACAATTTAAAAACACATAGGAATGCATACAAACAGCTTAGCCGACTGCAAACTACATCGTTTTTTACATTCTCTGTTATCTATATAGAGAATGTCGGGGTCACTGTTTGACCGAGAATATTGTTAGCGACTGAGCGCAGCGTTGGATTAACCGATTGCACTGAAATCTTAACAGATGTTCTGTTTCAATTAAACTTAAAGTGTTTGCTATAAAAATAAACATGGTGTAAGCGAAATTTACATCATGGCAGTTTGAGGATTGCTCCGAATTGGCCACAATTTGCACAAGAACAAACGGCTAGTTTACCGGTAAGTTATTAATAAATGAACAATTCAACGTTATTAAATTACGACCATTATATGTGCTTATTATGTTCATAGAAAATTAAACATTAAATAATTGTTTATCGTCAAAGGAGACGTTGCTTAAACTTAATTATGTGCACACAAATTTTATACAAATGCAGTTTTACAATGAGTATACAATAGAATAATGCACTTGTTTCACTGGCATAATCGTAATCACCCATTGAAACTGTCGCATGATTGGGCTGTGCTCACGTTTTTCGTTATCACGAGAACGTATGTTTTAATTGCTTTTTTCAAACAACCTAATGGTATAAATTCTTACATACTCGTGTAAGAATTCAAATCCTACACACTTAAAAGCCGTTAACATGGAATACCCAGCTATTTCTTAAGTGAAACCTCTTGATTGGCATAGGAGAATTGCCAGTGAAATTTAAGTGTTAAAGTGTCAATTAGTCGTTAGTAGGATTCGAGAATTGAGTATCTCTGCTCATGATTTACACGCATTTCGTGAAAAACACGCGAAAACACATTCGACTCAAGGATGAAGTAATAAAATTAGCAAATAAACAATGAATTTTCATATCATTTAAGTTATTGGAAAAAGTTGCACATAGTTACTTATGAAATCACAATAAAATTTTTATAGATATTGCTAAAAAAAGCTAGATAGTATGCAAAGCTACGCTTTTCGTTCCTCGGTAGGAGGAACACAACAATTTTATCATCGGGCAAAATGCAAAGTGTTAGAAAATTTCAATACTAGGGAATCGTAATAATGTTTTAAATTTAAGCCATTCAATTTTTTGATACAATGAGTTAAAACAAAATTTTTAAAATGTAACCTACGTCATATTTGCATAGCATAATTGCAATTAATATCTTGAATTAGCATTTTAAAAAAATGAAGAGCGTTTTAAGCTATCGCACTCTACAAATAATTTTATTGCGCATTCATGATTAGCAGATGCAAATAACATGCTATGTGTAAATATTATTAAACAATACAGAAAACACCTCCATATCTTTCCTATTCGAACGCATTGGAGATAATAAATTTACTACCTACGCATCGACAGTTAATTAGTGCGTTGTATTTTCTATTTTCGAATTTTAAATTTATAGCATGTGAATATGAACAAAGGTCATTTAATTTTACAAAACATCGTCAAGTAAATGATATCGAAAAGCAAGCGCAATTTTTACATTATTAATAACGTGCTAACAAATAATGCAGCCGTTTTAAGCATTCGGAATTTATAAACCATATTCGCCATATTCTATACCAGAGATACCACAGGAAATACCCTAGGCATCCCTGTGTGGCCTCATAACATTCACCTATCCTAATATCAACCGCAAAAAAGCGGAATACATTTTAAATACAAACATTTTCGACCTGTTTTTACCATAAGCTACTTAAGATTGTTATTAATTAATTATAAAATACGCAGTCTCACTCAATAACTGATTGTAGCTCTAACTGAAGTTTTAAACAATATAATGGTGCCTGAAGAAGTTAGACCTTTCTTCAGACCCTTCTAGTGTCACTTTTGGGATGTCATCTAGCCTAGCAAATTATTTTTTTACGAATATGCACAATAGGGCTATAGGGCACCAACATTTTCAATAGAATACATTCTCAAAATATGATTCTGTTTAATGTTGGCATTTGACAGACATGAATCGAATGCGCACATAATTGAAATTCAACAAAGTTATCAAAATTCCCATTCGTGCAAAGGAATGCTTCCGATGCACGGAGGCATTAAATAGATTTTCAGACAGGTGTCTGCCGCATGCCTACCATAAGGATATTAGGTCGCGCATATTCGCATTATGTGCAAGGGAATTATTAATAATACCTCCGCGCACCGCGCGGCGACTGCCACCTCGCGCTATTGCGTGCCGCTGCGCACGATGCTCGAATTAAACCTAAATCCTCAAAATAGTCTTCAGTAAATCCGTGTGCTTTTGCCGCACGTGACAAACAGGAACCCGTTCGCAAATCCTCTTATTGAGTCATCCCGCGCGGTTGGCGCGCGCACACCGTCATAAATATGATTTATACTCGCACGCAGATTTACGCAGAACGCGAACGATGAGAGATCTTCCACTTATGTTTTAAGTTGGTTTTAAGGCATTTTCTTGGCAATTTAGCAAAAATTAAACATGCGCACGGCGCGTCGCGACTCGCGACGCGCAGAGTCAGCAAGCGCACCGCACCCGAGCACATTCAGATATAAATTTATTATGTAAAACCTATAAAAATAAACGTGCCCATATCGCATCGCTCCCAACATCAGCAGGAATCCAACGCGGCGCGCGCGCGCGCGCATGCAGACTCAGCCGAAAATAAAAAATAATATTGCCCAATGGTAAATAACAGCGCCGAAGCGAAGCAAAATTTTAGTTTCGTAATAAAGTATTTTTTATAAGTAGATTCAAATGTATGTATCTGGTGCCGAAAAAAGATTGGTCGGACCGTAGGCAAATTGGATGCAAATCGCCGCTGCAGAGCGTCGGGATTGTGTAACTCGCAATGGATAAAAATGGAGAGAAAAAAGTTTCGAATCAAATAAAAATGTCAACGTTAAAGTATCAATTTCGCAGCATAAATTCCGCATTCGGCCTGTCAATTAATTAACGTCCATATCGAGTAGTTTCGCAATCGCGTTGATTTTATTAGCAATAAATTTTAATGATTACTATCTTCCACCGTACCTGTGGCATCTTCAAAGTTTCTTCGGCGTTAACAGAAATTTCTCTTCGACCGACAACACGCACTGTGCACCGGTTGCGCAAAAATTTCCACTTGCGATATAAACAATTTACGGCTGTTGGCGCGACTACACTCGGCGCGATTAAAAGAAATGTGTAAACAAACTGCGAATTGTTAAACGATGTATCGGCCCGAGAGCGAATGCGAAACGGTCGTGCACCACGCGCGTTTGCTCCGCGCAGGATTGTGTCGTGCACTGGCTGGCTGGCGGGCTCGGAGAGCGCGCGCTACGCCGTGGGGCCGCCTTCGCGTCCTGCTATCACGCTCTCCTACGGCCCGGCGCGTCGCCTCTTGCTTCATTGTTGGAAAAGCATCGCAGTGCTCC
Organism: Ecitodaemon sp. MM-2014; assembly: GCA_030557295.1. Lineage (NCBI taxonomy): Eukaryota > Metazoa > Arthropoda > Insecta > Coleoptera > Staphylinidae > Ecitodaemon > Ecitodaemon sp. MM-2014. The sequence goes on along the minus strand of JARRAA010025060.1, from coordinate 5,819 downwards.
GTGTTGGCGCCGCGCCGGTTGTATTCAAGAGTGCGCGGGTGTACAATCTCGCCGCTCTCCGCCGATTTTTTTTTGCACCTTGTCTGCTGGTGCCAGCGCCATTAACGGATAAGATTTCGATTTCCTACACCACGGAATCATCGACGTCGTACCACCCGATGCAAACAGCGTTGTCCCCCCCTGGGCCTTTTCTCACTTTATCGCATTTAATTTTGCGTCCAAATCGCCCTCGCAGCGCCATCCAATTATTGGATTGCAAAACGATTAATACTCCTCGTTCGCTTTTTGTTTCAAACTTGAATTTCCAATTTTCAATCGGAACAAGTACACGTGATCCGACAATACACGGAATACTTCGAAGTGCAAAGCCTTTGAAAATCCTAGCGATATAACTCCATGCAAACCGAGTGAAAGAAGAGCGAAACAAATTCACTTGGAAATTGCGTTGTGTTTACTATTAATTAGCTTTCCGTTTCATGCGGAGCATGGCCAACTTTGTGAACGCATGTAGAAAAAGTCCATTTAGTGTACTTTAACATTTTGATCTCTCGATTATCAAGAATACAAATGTTATCACTTTCAACTGTGTTTGATACTGTATAGTTTCTCCAACCACCATGAATAATACAGTAGATGCCGCTTATAAGAAACATAGGCTAAAAGGAACCTGGTAGTATATGACAAAATCTGGCGGGACAGAACGAATGCGACACTTTGCATTGAAAATATCGATATAAATGGGACAAACACTCGTACATTTCCTGCTATAAGGTATAAATTATGTGAGGTTAAAGAATTTGTTTTGCCCATAACTCGGGTAACAATTGATCGATTGGAATGAAACAAAGACGGGAGGTAGCAACAATTTAGCTTTTGCTTGGTATGAAAATATTGACACATTTTTAATATTTTGGGGGTGCGCCAATCGACTGTAGGATTTCGCCGACACGACTTGAGCGAACGGAGGCTATCAAGGATATAACCAGGGCAATTCACGTTTGCGTGCGATGGATTATTTAATAACGGTTATAGTGTATACATTCGATTGGCCCAACGTGTTCCTTATAAGCGGCATCTATTGTGTAAAATAAAACTTCAGTCAATCTGCTGACAGAACTATTAAAAATTATAAAACTTTTTGGGTATCATTAATTAGTACATTACAAATTTATAATTGCCATCGTATCCTGCATAACATCCAAGAATGTAACCTTTTCACAAAATTTTAAACATTCAAATAATGCCCCCATAAATTTTGATGCCGAACATATTAATTCGTTGAGCTGCGGTGTAATATTTCATGTTTAAAATATTAATACCTCATCTATCGAAAACTACATTGAAACGCATGCACAAACATTCGATTCCAGCTCGAATATATTCTCATGACGATTGAAACAATAATCCGAATTGCTTCCAATATGCAGTTTTATCCTTCTATTCGCAAAGGTAGAACAAGGAACAAATAACGCAGTTGCAAACAAAGCGTTCAATTCCTCATTCCAAAATAATGGTATTAAAGTAAAAATAGGTGTTAAAACATGTAATTGTATTTACCAGAGTGGTTTAGTTGAATTTACACAACTTCCCAGTGTAAGATCGATTTCGAATGAAAAAATGTGTTTGCAGATCTATTTTAGCTCATTGTTGCCAGGTTGGTTCTATCCGTCTCAAATATTACACGTACATTAATATTTGATTCATTAGAAATGTATTCAGTTGGAAAAATGATCCCTTTATTCGCTCAAAGTACAGCATCTGCGGGAACACAATCATCAATCAATCCGGTCTCCATTTATTCAGAATCATGGAATATAACACTCACCTAACGATAAAACAGACCTCCAATTTACGCGATGAAAAAGAATTAATGAGGGAGTAGAATTCGAGACTGCCTCGCTGAGAGAAACTCACGAAATACAATATTTAATAATTATTGAATTATCCTACAAAATTCGGAAAAATACTCCAATAAATGTTTATAATATTTGCTTATTAAACATACGGCGCCGATTTATGATGTTATTATAGTTCACATCCGTTGTTTGTATATCAAACACAGATTTTCCTAGAAAAATATTTTGTCAAAGAATGTTTATGCGAAAATTGTATTTTGCGCAGTCTTTCATTTCGAAGTATAAATCCATTATTTATCAAAATCCGGCGTCTCCTAAAAATTATACAAATATTTATGTACTAAAAATTAATAATTTAACATTTTAAGAGAAACTGTTTTCCTTCATGTTTTAAAAACAATTGAATCATGAAACATTTGTAAAATTATTTAATTCAATAATTACATTTGTAATAACATTCACATAATTAACAATCCAACGATTTTAAGTGTTTGCTAATGCTGATGATTATAATTCAAGAAATTCATTATTATTTTTATTTAAATTTATTATAGTTTTAAAATAAAATACAGAACAATTAAAACTATCGATTTGTGAACATTCGAATAATTGTAATCAAATGTACTAATTAAACAATGAAACACAATCTCACAATCATCAAACCAATTTGTCTAATTATTCTTACAAGCTTACACTTGTCGGTTCAACTTGTTTAAATGAACGTACGTAGATCATTTGATTGTTCAATTAAAAACTACTGAAAAGCTCGCGTATGTATCGTTTGTATAATTCTTTGACGTCATAAACTCCTCCATTATCAATGACCTAATAAGATTAGTGCATTAATTATATCCTACAACACTAACCAAATTTAATTTCTATGTTTATATATCTGCAAAGCGTACTGTGCAATAAAATATTCTCTCTGTTTTATTAAATAAAATTGATAAGGATCAATGCTTCCGATAGAAAATGAAAAAAAAAAATAACGGAGGAGCGAGCAGGATTGACCGACCGATCGTGGCTCGCCTTCGCGGCGCAATTCCTGCAGATACGGATCGCTGTCGACATCTGTTGGCGACAGTAAAATCCACTCGTCCCCCGCCAACAGGAATATCAAACAGTGTGTTTGTATCATCGCTCACGCCCATTACGTGCCCGCGCCACGGCACCACACTCTCGCCATACGGCCGTGGAGGAAAACAGAGAGTGAAGTGCAAAGCGACGAAACAGACAACAGACAGCAGCAGAAACATACCTATACAAGTAATGGCGACGCTGACAGCTGCTCTGCTGCAGAGTATCGAGAAAAATACGCCGCGCTCGAAACGAAAATTGCAGAAGCACCTGAGGAGCTCCGGGCTGGCGTACATTTCGCGCACGGGAAAACTGATACCGGCCAAGAAGGTGGCAGGTGAGTGCAGCGCAGAAAAATCATGTTTACATTGTCCCATGACAGTTCGATTCACCTTAGCCCATGCATTAGTGAGTAGCGAGAGTGTGCGGCCCCGCGTACGGCACGAGCGGCGGCTCGTCATCGCGACACATTTCGTACATACGACCATTGTCATCGTTCTCAAATGCGTCACACGTTTTTATCATCGGCAATGCGCTGTGGCGACGCGGTTGTCAACAATAGCAGCGTGCACTTGCGCTCGCCCCGGCGAATCGCGCCTCGTTTGCCCGCGCGCATCCGAAAACAAGAGTTTCTAATCGCCGCGGCCGCGACGAACACGATCAGCGCCTTTCGGCGACGGCGTTTTTTGCGTGCCGCGCCGTGTGTACGGCTCGCGGCGGGCGCGCCACGACGAGAGGGCCCCACGAAGGGGCATTACCGATTTTGCGAGCGCGGCAATCGAGCGCCGCGCGCGAGTGAGACGGCGACAAACGCGGCGCGCACTTTAATGACCTTCCTAATGTAGGTCGGGCCGTTTAAGAAGGAAAGGTAACGAAACAAACAAAAAAAACCACACACATCCATTGCATTATAGCAACATCGGCGAAGCCATCGCGGAGTGGCCAGCGCGAGCGACAACTTTTGCCCGGCGCGCGCGTGCTCGCGCGCGCGATGCTTGCGAGAGGCGTTCGCGTTGTCCTTGTAATTTTTCATTCCGCAGCAGCGGCATGCACGTGTGTCGCTCGTGTTCCACTTGGAGCACGCAGGATTCCCACACGACGTGTCTCGCATAGCCGCCGCCAACCCCAAGCCGCCGCGCTCACAAACACGTCGTAAATCATCGCCCGCCGGCGACAGAAAATCGATCCTCTTCCAATATTCCCCCCCTAATCGAATTATTATAAGATCGCATTTATGAATTTCAATGTAAATGTAATAACGACGCTGGGCGCTTGTCGTTTCAGATGAATTATGCCAATGTCCGCAAAAGTGTGATGATCGAGTGCCTATCGATGTGCGCGAAAGACTGTTCGCCCATTTCTACGGTCTGGGCGACACCGACATGCAGAACGCGTTTCTGCGCGAGCACATGGACGTGCGAGCGCGCCTCAACTTGCCCGAAATGACCACCAGCGGAAGGTCGCCGCGACGCATCACGTGCAAATACCTCGTGCCCATTCTGCCCTCCGGCGAGACCGTCGACGTGTGCCAAAAGGCCTTCGTCAGCGCGTTCGTCATCACGACGAAGCGCGTGCGCCTGCAGCGCGAGAAGCTCATCAGCAGCATGGGCCTCAACAGCTACGGGCCGAACCGTCAGGCGAAAACCGCGTCGCCCAGCGAGAACTGCCTGCGGCGCGGTCGCGACTACGACGCGACGACGATGGCCGACGACGAGGACGACGACAGCGACGACGCCGCGAGCGCGCTGCAGCCGAGCAAGAAAGTCATCAAAATACCGTCGCAACTCGAAATGATACGCTGCGACAGAATCAACAACAACCATCACGGCGCGGAGACGAAGTCCTGCAGGCGGCGCTTCGTCGACGACCCGATGATACCGTTCGGGCTGGTCGTGCCGGACAGCGTCACCATCGCGCCGGTGCCGATCACGGCCGACCACGATCGCGACATCGCCATTGTCAACAACTTCTTCTCGAACCAACTCTGGAAGCCCGAGTATCTTCTGGGCACGTATTCATGATGTGCACCGGCGACCGCTGGACGATCACCGCCACCGCACGAATTTACCACAGTACTTAGACTAATTTATATAATATATTTTATGTGAATATGCAAACGCGATACGCGAGGGAGGCGAGCGGAGAGATGGATTACCAAGCAAAACAAATGATATATTTCTACAACTATACCTAAGGATGCAGATTACCGATATACGTATTGTTACATTTATATTTATATAAAAATGATAGTCTATTCAAAATACTTATTCTTATTACCGACACGTTGCAAACACGATTATATTTGAGTATATATTGTATGAAATGAATGGAGTATATTGATTGTTTTCAAATAAAAAGATTGTTTTTGTAAAATATCTTGGTCGGAACAAAGCGTTACTTTCCTCTGCTGCCGTTTACGTCATTGCCAAGGTCGTTTCGTCAGCATAAGTGCATTAGCAAGCATAAAGAAAGCAACTGAAATTAAATATTACTATTTTTAGATAATTGTAGGCGACTGTGGACCGAGGTGATTAAAGTATTTAATTTTCAGTCAATTAATGATCGTCATGCGGCTAGTATTGACAGGCAAATGAGGGGCACTTTACTTCAACGTGTTCAATTATGAATATTTAATTAATAATAAATGCGGGAGCATTTCTTATTAAAAATATCCACTGAAACAATGCTGGCAAATTGAATTTAGTTGACAAGTGAATAATAATACAGGTTCATCAGTTAAATAAACACAATAATTTACATTTAATTAATTCGTGTGCAATTTTTATCCAATATACCTTTCTTGAATAGACTACTTGTAGTACCCGTGTAAATGTTTTTATGAATACATTTCATACGAGGCAACTGGATGTCAACTGAATATGCATT
>JARRAA010025045.1:0-24032 GCA_030557295.1 Ecitodaemon sp. MM-2014 | reverse complement strand
GGCGGCGGCGGCGGCGCGCGTCTCGGGCCGAAACGCAGATCGAAACGAAAACTATCTACAGGTCCGACGCGCTCCTCCGAGGCGCTCGCTAAAAATTAATAGGTTTCCGTCGATAATCGTTAAAATCTCCTAAAATTACGCAGATCTTTATACAAATGTGGGCCGGAGGGCGGCCGGAGGGCGCGCGGCTCGCGCGCGAAGATCGCGCCGCCGATATTGCACTGAATCCGATCCGCTCGTCCGCGCGCCGCAGCTTCGACGCGACCGCCGCCGTCGTTCGCGGCCCTCGCGCGCGCGCCCTCGGATAATAATTATCTCGTTACTTTATACACTATTACGCCATCGCCGAAGCGAATGCTCGCGCCGATATTTATACACTGCGCATGCGCCGCCCTCTCGTTACGATACGCTTAAGAGTAGTTGAAATCACTGGATCCATGCGCCCGACGCGCGAAACGCCAAACTGAATTATCGTTCCGCGCTCGTCGCTCGAAATTAGCTAATCACGACGTCCGTGTCGAAATCGCGTAGGTCCGGATGAGTGTCGGCGATGATTCATTAGACCGCCGGCCACACCCTGCAACAAACAACAGACGCGGTCAGAGGAGACATTCTCACGTCGATTTGTCGTCGGCGCCATCTTGGAACGCGAGGCTGGAAGCGCGCCTAACCTCAATTTTCGTTCGGCGCGGCGATTGACATCCAAACGAGCAGTGACAAACGGGAAATAGAAATTGGTTTAAAGTGGCGCCACCTTGGACGTGTGACATAACCTCAAATGTGCCCGCAATTAAGGTTGGAATTGCTCCTAACCTCAATCTTCTTCGCGTATGCACCGAAGTGATAGAAACGTCTACATTTGCAATCAATTCAATTCAATTCTCTACCACAAACGCAAAATAGTAAAACGTTGTGAATGACGCCATCTTGGATGTGTGACATAACCTCAAATGAAGGTTAGAGTTGCGTCTAACCTCAATCATCGTCCTGTGCGCACTGGGACAATAAATAACGTCCAAATATTCTTATCAGTTTGATTATAAACTATCCGAAACACAAAATAGAAAAATGTTTCGATTGACGCCATCTTGGACATGTGACATAACCTCGAATGTGTTTAAAATGTACGTTCGAATAACTTCTAACCTCAATCTGGTTCAAAGTGACAAAAAACGTCCAAATTTGCAATCAAATTAATTCAATTCTCTGTCACAAACGAAAAATAGAAAAATGTTGAAAATGACGCCATCTTGGATGTGTGACATAACCTCAAATGAAGGTTAGATTTGCATCTAATCTCAATCATCGTCTTGTGCGCAATGGGATAATAAATAACGTCCAAATATTCTTGTCAGTTTGATTAGAAACTATCCAAAAACAAAAAATAGAAACATAGTGACATAACCTCGAATGTGTCTAAAATGAAGGTTCGAATAACTTCTAACCTCAATCTGGTTCAAAGTGTAAGTAAAAAACGCCTAAATTTGCAATCGAATGAATTCAACTTTCTGCCACAAACGAAAAACAGAAAAACGGCGAAACCGACGCGACGCCATCTTGGATGCACGCGATAACCTCAAGTGCGCCTAAAACGAAGGCTGGAACGGCGCGCCCAACGACGATCGCCTTCGTGCGCGCGTCGGAGTAATAAATAACGTCCGAGCGGATTTGATTCTAACGCGATCGCGATGAATATGAAAATGAGTTGTGTAAACACGCGGAAGATATGCAACACGCGCGGCGCGCGGCGTCCGACGGGCACGAGAACCTCGCGCTCGCGCCGCGCCGCGCTCGCCGCGGCGAGGAGGAACGAGGCGTACCTTACAAGGCGTAATGTCTGCCCGGCACGTTGCTCCGCTTACCGCGTACAACATTCTTCCCACATAAATAATTCGCGCCGCGCGCTCGCCGCTCGCGCTCCGCCGCGGCGCGTCCAGATGGCGCCGCGCGCGCGCGCCGACGGCGGCGAGCGAGCGAGCGAAGTCGCACACTTACGTCAGCAGGCCGGGATTGTCCGTCGGATACCACGAGTACTGCGGGAGGTAGTTGTGCGGCGGATGCGGATGCGAGGCGGGATGCGGCGGCGGGTGGATGGGCTGCTGCGGCTTCACCTCCCAGCCGGGCGACGCCGCCGGCTGGCCGGACATGTCCGAGCCGGGCGTCGAGCTGGGCGTCGGCGACGAGTGCTGCATGTAGCCGGTGGCGGGCGAGCCGCTCGACGAGCCGCCTCCTGCAACGACGAGAAGCACACAAGACGCGTTAGCGATCGTTTCGCGAGCGATCGCGCGCGGGCTAAGGGCGCGGCGAATCCGAGACGGCGCGCCACCTGGCCGACGACGCGTCGTCCCTTCGTCCGCGCCGGCACGCTCTCGGCGGCGCCCCGAGCGAGATGCGTATGCAAATCGCGAGGGGCGGAATATCTCTCTCGAGCGGCGCGCGCTTACCTTGCATCATGTTCTGGCCCTGGGGTCCCGGACTAGTGGACGATAGGTTGGCGCCCGCGCCGAGCAGGCCGCCGTGCCCGCCCGGCGTGCCGTTGTTGTTCGTGCCGCCCGTCACCTGCGCGGCTTTCATCATCTTCTTGTACTTGCTCCTTCTGTTTTGAAACCATATTTTTACCTGCGAACACGGAGAGAGAGCGGGCCCGTCAGTCATCGCGCGAGACGAAGCGGTTCACGAGTTTACAAGTTCACAGCTTCGCGGCGGCGGCGCGCGCGCGCGATGGGTGTCTTCCCGAAAACGGCGAGCGCCGAGCCGAAAGTCATTAAAAACGTAATTAAAACCGCCCGAGCGCGCGCTCCGCACGTTTTATTAGCGCCGAGCGACGTCTCGAAGGGTCGTGCGACCAATAACGGACACATTAGAACCTGCAGCGCCATCTACAACCGAGGAACGTTCTAAAAGCTTACTAGTTACTTCAAATGACTCTATGACTGATATAGAATGTGCAGCGCCATCTGCGAGAACAACATAACCTCTTTTCGAGCCCATTTATTGAAGCACCATTAATTTCGACAAGTCCCAGAACACACTCGATGGGTTTTTGACTTTTTTTCTTCGGGGGACATTTGATTGCAACTTGGGATCTCACCAAATGCTGAGAATAAGCGTATGACTAATATAGGAGATCCCGGAACACCCAGCGCCATCTAGATCAGTAACCTAACCTATTTTCAAGACTATCCATTGAATTACCCTGGAACTTTTAGTCCTTGTTTGGTACTAAGAAGACTTGGAAACTTGCTGGTTGCTCTGAACAAGCGTATGACTAATATAGAGCATTCCAGAACACCCAGCGCCATCTACATCAATAACCTAACCTCTTTTCAAGACTATCCATTGAATTCCCCTTGGAATTTTTAGTCCTTGCTTGGTACTAAGAAGTCTTAGGATCTTGCTGGTTGCTTTGAACAAACGTATGGTTAATATAGAAGATCCCAGAACCCCCAACGCCACCTACAACAGTAACCTAACCTCTTTTCAAGACTATCCATTGAATTCCCCTCGAATTTCTAGTGCTTGCTTGGTACCAAGAAGTCTTAGGATCTTGCTGGTTGCTCTGAACAAGCGTATGACTAATATAGAGCATTCCAGAACACCCAGCGCCATCTAGATCAGTAACGTAACCTCTTTTCAAGACTATCCATTGAATTCCCCTTGAATTTTTAGTCCTTGCTTGGTACTAAGAAGTCTTAGGATCTTGCTGGTTGCTTTGAACAAGCGTATGACCAATATAGAAGATCCCAGAACACCCAGCGCCATCTACATCAGGAACCTAACCTCTTCTCAAGGCTATTCATCGAATGCATCGATAGAAACTCTTGGGATCTCGCCAGTTGCCCAAAACGGAAATTCCAGAACACGAAGCGCCATCTATGACAACGAGCCAACCTCCCGATTCATTGTCATTTCGATTTCCACGAACCCGATCGTTGCGTAACGAAACGTTTTATGACTCGGCGTGATTCTAATTTGAGTCGGTTTATTGTCAGAGATTCCACGAAGTTCGCGCGCGCGCTCGTTAGAGCGGTAGCCGAAAATGATTAGCGCGAAGTTTTACGATCGGTTTTATTTACATTTTTACCGTGTTCCGTTCGTTTGTTTGTTTGTTTGTTCTTGCAGCGGCGCGTTTGTCTTGTCGGCGGCCGCATCGTTTGTCGTCGACGAAGGAACAGGAAGCGCGGCGGTTAATGCGTTTTTGATTGGCGCCGGCGTTCGGCGATCGCGACGGCGTCTAATTAATCGCCGCGCTAATTAGATTAACAAATCGCTCGCGATCGGCCGGGAATCGATCGAAGGCTCGGGATTTGGGCCACGTCGCAAGATGGCGCGACGCGACATAACCTCAAGCGAGCGTCCGCTCGTGGGGCCGCCGCCAGGTACGCCTCGGAGCCCGCGCGCGCGTTCCGTTTCCGTTTTCCACATGGCGGCGCACACACATTACAAATGATAATCCATGTCATGCCCGTACCGCTGCACGCACGCCGGCGCGCCGGCCGCACGAGAGAAGGACTCCCACACTGTAATTACGTAATGACATGTGCCGCTCCGGCGACCGCACGCCCCGAAACTTACGAAAAACGCACGCGCGCCGCGGCACCATAGAAATGCGCTTGGTCGTTGCTCCACGCTTTATATCGAGACGTTCGAAAACGTCCGCTCGGGACATGTGTCCGCCGCGTCCCGGAGGATGCGGCGACAGCCGCGAGTCGTTGGCGCGTGGCGGCAAGGGCGGAAGGGAGGCGAATTTATGCCATGTGAATCTCGCGGCGCGCGCGTAATCGACGTGGGCGCGCTCGGCGCGTAGTCGCCCGTGTCGGCTCGAATTAATTCGATTGTTTTACAAAACGCGGCGCGCCGCCGACGACATGATTAATTTGCGGCCGTTTGTTATGCAAATCGTTCCTAATTCGTTCCGCTCGCTATCCGCTCGTCTCCAAGGCCCGGGACGGCCTTCGCGGCATAACCGCCCGGGTGACATAACCTAAACCTCCAACCTCCAAGCGCCTCAGCATAACCTCAGTGCGGAGCTATTCGTGACGGTGACATAACCTCTCGACGCCACGACATAACCTTAGTGCTCAGCTATTCGTTGCTGTGCGAGCGTAACTAGTCGGCACCCGTCGGCGGGCATGGGAACGAGGGTCGGGGCATGGCCGGGGCGGCATGCCGGAGCGCCGATAAAAGCAATAAACAAATACGTCGGCTCGAGTCAAAGCGCCACTGGAAGTGGAGTAGAATCCTCGTTATTCCGCGGCCGTACACCTGTAGCGCGCGCCGATGCCGCTCGACGCGAGTCGCCGCCGCGTTCGCGTGCGTTTTTTTCTTTTTTTTTTTTGCTCTGTACTTCTGCAGGATGCCTTTCTCCTTTGCGGCGACGTCGGCATCTCGCGGGAATTACTTTATCCGCAGCGAGGAGAGGAGGACATTGCGCACTGGACGGTCGAAAAGCGCGCTTACGCAAGGCTACGTCTCCGAATGTCGCTGGGTTAGGTTAGGTTAGGTTAGGTCTCGCGCGCGGCGACTCGTTGCGTCGGCAGCGCGCGCGCGGCGAGAGCGAAACGCGAAAAAGAACTGTAACCCTGAGGCGCTACAAAAACGGTCGAAGCAAAAGGAAATGTTACAAGGTCTGCGAGATAGCGCGGAGATTGCGCGGCCGTTTTGTAATCGCGCCGCGCGTTGCCAATCCGACCTGGCGCTCGCACGCGCTCGAACACGAACCTCGCGACACGAAGCGACACGAGGCGCGAGGAAGATCGTCGCCTAACCTCAAAGCTAACCTAGAAAAACGCGAGCGCTTTTTTATTTCGCGCTCCGCGCGTCGTTTCTACGCTTTCCACCGCGCCGGTCACGTTGTTTTTAATTATTGTTTATAACGAGCATAAAAAGCGCCGGCCGGAGAGCGCAGCCTCGCCGCGCTCGCTCGCTTGAAGACTTCATGCGACTGACAGCATTCCGCTCCGGGCTCCGGTTCCACTGCAATCGCCTCGCGTCTTTTTTTCTTTTTTATTCTCGTTCTCGTTCTCGTTCTCGGTGGCTCGTCGTCCTTCTCGTTTCGATTCGCGATTCGTTTTTTATTCGAAAATTTTAATTTTAATTCTTCTGCGCGGCGCGGGCCCAAGATCATCTCGATCGATTTCGTTCGCGTCGAGCTCCATATAGAATCGTCCCATTGTTGATGCGGAATATATTAAGACGCCGTTGCCGCTCGGCCTACGCGCGCGCCGTTTTCGGCGAGTTTTGCAAGCTTTCCGTAAAAATCCCGCGTTTTGCAACAATCGCCTTACGAAGAGGCTTCGGTCACGACGTTTTCTTCTTATTACTATCGATTCGATTCGTTTTTATGCCAAATGTTCGGATTTTTTTCATAAATTCACTAAAACTTAAAATTACGCCATTTTATTCAAAGCGACTTAAGTCACGATGCTTTTCGTCTTATTATAATAACCCAAAACTTTAAATTTTCCTCATAAAATGTTGGGTTTCGATAAAAACGTGACTTTTTACAATAAGTGTCTTTCAAAGCGACTTAAGTCATGATTATAATCACGTTTATCTAAACTAAAGATATCTGAGACTAAATGTTTGCATTTTACTCTTAAATTTTCTAAAATTTGTTTTCCAATAAAAGTGATGTATTATGCAACAATCGCGGTTTAAAGTGGCTTAAGTCATGATGTTTTCCTCTTATTACAGTCACTCATGTCCGCATTAAAGTTCTCAATCCTGATTTTCCTCTAAAACACCCCAAAAATGTGTGTCAGACACAATTTTGCAGTAATTTCTATCACACTTGACATCTTTGCTCTTACTACAACTTACACTCATTCTAACATAAATGTTTCAATGAAAATGCCATTCAAAGTGACTTAAGTCATGATTACAATCACGTTTATCTAAACTAAAGATATCTTAGACAAAATGTTTGCATTTTACTCTTAAATTCTCTAAAATTTGTTTTCCAATAAAAGTGATGTATTATGCAATAATCGCGGTTTAAAGTGGCTTAAGTCACGATGTTTTCCTCTTATTACAATCACTCATGTCCGCATTAAAGTTCTCAATCCTGATTTTCCTCTAAAACTCCCCAAAAACTTGTGTCAAACAATTTTGCAATAATTTCTTATCCAACTTGACTTAATTCTCGACATTTTTGCTAATCAAAATGTTTCAATGAAAATGCCATTCAAAGAGACTTAAGTCTTGTTATAACCACTCTAATCCACAACAACGATTTCTAACCGTACAAATCCCCAAAATGTCTGTTTGAAAACGACCGAGGGAGTCGGTTACCATCGAAAATTGATAATTCGTTAATTGCGCGAAGCAATCGCAAGCGCAGCGGAGCGTCGCACAGTGAAAATCGCGATATTTCGTCGCTTTCCGCTCCACCTGCCCGCGCTCGCGTTTTTATCGAGTCGCCGGAAAGCGCCCGGCGACGACGATTCGAAAAGTGGAGCGAAAAACGCGCGAGACAATAAACGCCGGCGCGACGCTAAGGAGGAAGACATAAACTCGGACGCACCACGCATCGATTATGGTTTTTAAGGCGCGGGCCGAATTTGACAAGCGTGAAGATATTGCCGGCTCTAATGACAAATAAATGGGCTTCCTCTGGGCGCACACAGCGCGCCTCGCGAACAATCGAACCGTCGTCGACGTTCGAGCCGTTCGCGGGCGCGGACAGACTGTATGCGTCGCGGCCGGCGAGGACCGCGCCCAGGAGCGCCGCGCATTAAACGCTTTACGAGCGCCGCCGTCGAGTCGAAACGAAGCGGCGGCAAGTAAACGCGATCGCCAGGGGTTGAGAAGCGCAACAACTGTGGCGGCGGAAAGTCCCGCGAGAGAACCGAACACGTGTGCGCGCATCAAATATTCATCGCCGGCGCCGGCACTAGATGTCGCCGGCGAGCGCGCTCGCCGCCGCCGACGGAGGAAATTTAAAATGCATTCCTCATTGTCGTCGCTTAATCCGCCGGGCGCGCGTTGCGCAACGGCCGGCTAACGCGCGGCTATATTTAATTTCCGTTTAATAACGCGCTAGATTGACGCTTATCTCATGCGCCCGTCTCGACGCCATCTTCGGCCGCGCCGCGCGCCGTTTCTAGGTTATGCCTCGCGCGCGCACGACTGACGTCGCCAAGATGGACGCGCGTCGACTTCCGGCGCGCGCAGCCTTGGTCACACTGCGTGACTGCGGACGCTCGTTTTTCAGCGAATGCATGCGGAGATGCGCGCGCGCGTGTGGGTGGAAATTGTCGGGAAAAAAAATGACGTACGAGCTCGGCGATGCACTGTTTCCGCGGAAAAGCCTCCGGTGCGTCACGATCCGCCGGCGAAGACGCGTCGCGAGCGCCGCCGCTGAATTCCGCGCGGGAGGCTTAGATAACGGACGGCCTCGCGCCGCAATTTCGTCGGCGGCGATGCGAAATCGACGGAGCCGTGGAAACTCGCCGCGTAACGCGCGCGCCGCATCCTTGAGAGCGAAGGAAGGTCGTTTCGCTCGCGTTATGCAAATGCGCGTCCGATTCCTATGCAAAAGCGGCTTTTTTTTTAATAATAAATTGTTCGCCGAGCTGTCAATCATGCCGACGTTCGAGAAGCGTCCGAAACTGCAAGCGAGTCGAGCGGCGCGAGTTAATTGCTCGGACGAGACGAATTTGTGCGGCTCAATGCGTGGGTCCGGTCGAACGTGCCGGCGCGCGCGCGCACCGCGCGGCGCGCCATTGCACTAAACGAGCGCGAGTAACGCGCGAGCGCGAAGCGCGCCCGTCGACATGCGCGCAGCGCGCGCGTTCGTCCGGACCGGGGGGCGATCGCGACGAGGAAGTCGCGCTCGTGACCGCGCGCCGTGTAAAAACTCCTCGCGACATCGCCCCGGCGACGAGCAAGAAGCGGAGCGAAGCGTCCGAACGTAAAAAGGAAATCGTATATTAAAGGCACTCAAAACTTCAAGTACGCACGCATCCACGCCGGCGGACAACTGGAGCACGCGGCGAGCGACGCGCGCGCGCGTGTCACGGCCGATAGACGGCGCTGCCTGTCGCACGTCTCCTAGATGGCGCCGCATGCAAACACGGAAGCGCCGAAAACGGCGCGTACAGGTGTTCCGCGCGCTGTTTGTTTCGCTAATGCGGTTAATCGTTCGCGGCCTTTTTCGATCGCGCAAATCGCGGAACGACTCTATACGCGCGCGTCGCCGTTTTAGTCGCGCGCGATCCGCCGGCCAAGCGCGCGCGGATCGAAAAGGACGACTTTTCAATAAATTACCGCGGCGCGCGCGCGATTTGCATCGGCGTTGACTCATTCACGCGGCCCGCTCCTTGATTCATTCATTCGCGCACTTTTACTACGCCGCGCAAATAGATAATACGCAATAAAACGTAATAAAGCGATTTTATTTTTTTAATTTTTTTTTTATCGGGCCTCCGGACGAACGTGACCGCGCGCGCCGGTTTGCGTTGCCGCATGCGGGCGAGTCGCGCGCGCGCGCGACGCTCGCCTGTGCGCTCGCAGGGGAACGCGCGCGGCGCGCGCGCTCTCGGCGACGTTCGTGCGGACGCCGCGTTTTAAAACGGAAAAAGAATCGCAGCTAGCCGCGCACAACGAGCGGAAAGCAACAAAGGTTTTGTGTTTTTTTTCATTGCGGCGCGGCGCGTGCATTAGGTGCACGCGGATCCGAAGGCCGCCGAGCCTTCTCGCCGAAAGATGTCGAGATAAAGCGCGCGGCGCAACAAAACATGCAACAATTGAAACCTGACGTTTCGTCCGGCGCGCGTGGAAACATCGTCGACGCGCGCGGGCATTTTTGGATTTTTCTAGCGCTTTATTTGATTTATTGTGTCGCTCGATCGAACGCGAATTATTGCGCGCGCGCCGCGCCGTCGACGTGCGCCGTCCTTCTCTCGCTCTCCGCCTGGATGCGTTGCGTAACCGCGCGCATTTCGACCGTAACGCGAAAATACCCGGCGAGCGGCGCACAAAAGCCGCCGCCGGTGCGCCGGTACAAAGTGTAATAAATTAATATTTCGATTCCGTAGCCTCTCTCGTCGAGGTGCCGCGATTCGCGTGCCTCGCGGCCGCCGGCGTTCGCCTCGCGCGTCCGCCGTCTTGTCCGGACGTGTTCGTGTGTGAAAAACACTTTTTTCTAGTCGCAAACAACTTTTGTTTCCACCGGGCGCGCCGCGCGGTTTCCGTGCGAAATTCGAACAAAACTGTCCGCACGAAGCGCTCCTCTCTCCGCGCGTTTACGCCGACATCCAGCTTTATAACAATTTTATCGCGCATCGACAGTTTCGTTGCGACGTAACGAGTTTCGCGTCGATTCGAGAGGTTATGCTGCAGGTCATGAATGTTTCCGCCATGTTTACTAACTATATGAATGCAGAGGGCGTTGTTGTCACCAGAAAAGTCACTAACTCCGTTAGCAAAAAATTATGAAGATAGAGAAATAAAGTTTTAGTAACTTTCTAGTGACTTTATTTTGTCACTAGGAAAGTCACTAGGAAAAATCACTAGGTCTGTTTTGGTAATTTTTCTCATTGTCAAGTCAATTTTTCTAGTGACTTAATTTTGTCACTAGAAAAGTTACTGAATTGGGGAAAATCACTGGGGGATTTTTATAACCAGAAAAATCACCAAACTTGAATATTTAAAAAAAATATCTCGAATGAAACTTGGTGATTTTTCTAGCGACTTTATTTTGTCACTAGAAAAGTCACTAGATCCATTTTAGTAACTTTTCTTATTGTCTAGTTAATTTTCTAGTGACTTAATTTTGTCACTAAAAAAATCACTAAAATTGCAATTTTGTCACTAGAAAAGTCACTAAGAAAAATATCTAGAATTGACCAATTTTTCGTTCTCGGCGAATAATTTAAGTAAAATTGTTATCGTTGAGGTTATGCGTCATTCTCTGCATGTTGAGTGCAAAACACGGGAAGATGGCGTGACCGCGCAACGACGTTTCGAAATTATTCGGACGCGCGATGTTTGTAGCGTCCGCGCGATTTTCGACGAGAATATGACCAGTTTTTGCGCGCGCGCGGACGATTGATTGACGTCGCGTTTACATAACCGTCGGCACAATCGAGCGCAAACAACGCGCAAACACGAGCGACACGAATTTTTTCTTCGCTCGTGAACTTGTAAACTCACGTCGGCTATTCCAACGCGTCCTTCGCGCTTCTCCGTCGCTCTTCACGCGGTCTTCGGACATACCTGAAACAAACGAAAACAATTAGTATCGACGCGTAGGCGAGCTCCGATAGATGGCGCGCGCGCGCCGTCGAGTGACGCGCGTCGAGCGACGTCTTTTGTTCCCGGCCGCGGTCGTTAGCTCGTTAGCCGGCCGGGGCCGTCGCGCCGAAGAGCTGACGCGCCGCGGCTGACGCGCGAAGGGGCCGCGTGTGCACGTACGCGCGCACAGATGGCGCTCGCACAACAGGTGCGCGCGTACCTGGCGCGCTCGCACGTCGAGAGCCTCGAGTGTCCCGCGCGCGAAGGGACGACCAGGAACGCGCGCCGTTCTTTCTCTCCTCTTTCCGCCCGTTCCGAACCGTCGCGCGCGCGCGGAAAACGCGCGTTTCGCGAAGAACCGGCGGTCGCCGCCTTCCGCGAATCACGCCCCAGGTTTTCCCGTCGCGTTAATTCTTTATTAGTCGCCACGCTCACGAAGGTGCCTGCTGTCGATTCTTTAATTTGGTGATTTTTCTAGGGGAAATTTGGTCACTAGAAAAGTTACTAGGAAAAATCACTAGATCGATTTTAGTAACTTTTTTTTGTTATTTAGTTGGTTTTCTGGTAACTTTAGTTTGTCACTAGGAAAGTCACTATATTCTAGGGGATTATTTTGTAACTAAAAAATCACTAAATTTTAACAAAAATGTGTAAGATTGAAATAACGAGAATTTGAAACCATGAAAAATAGTGAATCTAGGGATTTTTCTAGGGGAAATTTTGTCACCAGAAAAGTCACTAGGAAAAATAACTAGATTTTTTAACTTAATAAAATGAAATTTCAAAAAAAAAAAATTTGTCACTAGAAAAGACTGTCGATATGTCGAGGCACGAACTCGGGAAAATGCATATTTGATGAGAACCTGCGGTTTCCGCCTTCCGGGAATCACACCCCAAGTTTTCCCTCGCCGCAAAGCGGCGCTTCAATTATTAATCGGCGCGTTCGCGAGGGTCAAATCGAAAACCCCACGTCAATCGCGAGCGGCGCCATCTTAATTACTTCGAAACTCTATTTGTGCAGCGCATTGCTTTTTCGTGAAAAAGTTAAGTCTTCAGGATCGCGAGCGAGGCCTTAACGAAAATTAATGACGCGCGCCGCTCGGCCGACGCGCCCGCCCTCTGGTTAATCACGTTACTTAAGTAATTTTCCCACCGACATCGATTGAAATATTCGAAAAACTTCGACGCCGCGCGCGCTTAAGTTCGCTTAGCTTCAGCGACTTTACGTTCGGCTCGTTGTTTTTTCTTTCGGCCCCTTCTATTTTGTAGGTTAGGCGCTAGCGGCGCGCCGAGTTCTCAGGCATTGAGACGTCGTAAAATAGATTCGTTCGTCTCTTTTTTAATTATTCAGCCCGCGCCGACACCGCGCGCCGTAAACGTTCATTACCGCATTTTTAGCTCGCGACCGAACCTAACCTCGCCTAACCTCGCCGCGGCGGCGGGCATCGGCGCGCGCCGCGGCTCCGGAGTCGCTCGAAGTCGCTCGGATAACCAAACTTGAGCAAACATAACCAAACATCGACCCGTCGCGCGCAGCCTCGTGGTGTTTTTGTGCGTTCGTTAATTATTTCTCGGCGCGCGCGCGCGCACTTTACTCGGTTCCCTCGCGCTCGGCGCGCTTTTTCGTTTTCGTCCGCGCGTGTTTTTTATTTTTCGCTCGCTCGCCGCCGCCGCCGCGCGCGCCCGGTTATAAATCGATGCCGGGGCCGCGAAGGTATACATGTCCGATGGGCGTACCTGTATATTATTCTTTTCCGTGCGGCGTCGCCGTCGTCGTCGTGAGATTATGCAAGCGAGCCCCGCAGTCCGGCGCGGCCGGCGCACGGATGGGCGGTACGTACATCCACGCGGAGAAGTTTCGAAACCGACCTCTTCGGCGCGTACACTCCGCGCCGCGGCGCGCGCCTTTCCGAAACGCCGGCGCGACGACGCGAAAGCGGCTCGAAGACGCGTAGAAATCGACGAAAACGCCGAAACGCTCGCTTCGCGTTTCTAGTGACTTTCCTGTCACTAACTTTTTTCGTAAAACAACCAGAATCAGTCCCACTAAAGTTATAGCGATTTTTCTGGGAACTTACATTTTGTCACTAGAAAAGTCACTAAGTTGGGGGAATTTTTTTCGTAAAAAATGTTCTCGACAAAAAAAATAAGTTTGGTGATTTTTTTAGGGGAAATTTTTGTTACTAGAAATGTCACCAGAAATGTAACTAAATATCTGAACGGACAAGAAACTTAAATTTCGTCAATAGAAATATAACTAACTAATTGAACAAACAAACATCAGGAAAAAATACAAATTTGGTGATTTTTCTGGAGACTTAATTTTTGTCACTAGAAAACTCACTAGGGAACCTATTCGAGTGAAAATGTTAAGAGTCGATAAAAATTTAGTTTAGTGACTTTTAGTGATTTAAATTTTGTAACTAAAAAAGTCACTAGATTAGTAACTTTTCTTGGGGACATTTTGTCACTAGAAAAGTCACTAGATTTTAATAGAAAGAGAAAAACCTTAAAATTGAGTTTAGTGATTTTTGAAGGTTATGTCACTAGATATCACTGAAGCGCCCAACCGAGAGGGCAGCTCGGGATGACGTAGCGCAACGATGCGCAAGCGCACAGAGCATCGGAGCGAGTCGTGTGGTCGTCGTGAGTGCCCGCAATAAATTAATTAATCGCTTAATTGCGCGGGGCGCAACTCTCGACCGCGCCGCTTGTAAACACTCGTCGGGCGCGCGGAGGGCGCGACGCTGAATGAAAATTTATTGTATTTCTTTCGCGCCGACGAACGCGGCAATTTGCGGCGCGCGGGCAACATGCGCGCTCGGGCGCTGCATACAGCGCGTCCGAGCGACGCGATCGTCGCGCGCCGCGGACGCGCCGTACGCGACGCCGCGGCGTCGTAATTCAAAGGTGCTCGCGTTTAAATATTAAGCGCAATATAGAAGTTAGCCGAACAAACACACCACTTCTCGGCCCGTGCGCGCCGCGCGCTCGGAGTGCGGAAATTAACGACGCGAGGCGAGGATTTATTAAACATTTTTAAATTCGTAAATTTACGGGACGCGCCCCGGTATGCGGAGCGCGTCGGAAGTATGCTGTTTTGTTTACGTGCGCCGGCGCTTGTTATCTGTGTTTCGCGTATTAATTACGGAACGTTTTCAAATTCAATTAGGTGGATTGCGCGTCGAGCGCGGCGTGACGCGGCACGACGCTCGAAAACACCGACGATCCGGTGACAACATGGAGGAGCGACTAAGTCCCCACCGAAAAAATTAATCTAGTGACTTCTCTAGTGACAAGAATTTCCACTAACAAATCACCAAAGCTTATCATTCATTATGTGATATTTTCTAGCAACAATACTAAATTCACCTAAAAACATCACTAGAAACGATAAAAAATCTAGTGACTTTTCTAGTGACTAAATAAATGTTTCAAGAAAAATAAATTTTTTCTTCACAACTTTAAAAAAAATCTAGTGATTTTTCTAGTGACAAAATTTTCCACTAGAAAAGTTACCAAAAATTGCAATGAAAAAATAAACATTATTATTTTTGTTAACTATTCTAGTGATTTTTCTAGTGACAATTTTTGTCACTAGAAAAGTCACCAATACTTATAATTTTGTGATTTTTTCTAACAAAACTAATATCCCCTAGACAAATCACCAGAAACGTCTAAAATTTAGTGATTTAGTGACTTTTCTAGTGACAAAATATGTTTCCAGCAAAATGACTACGTTTTTTTAAATGTACTGCCTTTTCTAGTGACAAAAATTTCCACTAGAAAAATGACCAAAAATTGCAATTAAAAAATAAACATTATTTTTGTTAAAAATTCTAGTGATTTTTCTGGTGACTTTTCTAGTGACAAAAATTGTCAGTAGAAAAATCACCAATAATTCTCAACATTTCCGTTATGCGATATTTTCTAACAAAATTAAAATCCCCTAGGCAAATCACCAGAAACGTCTAAAATTTAGCGATCTAGTGACATTTCTAGTGACAAAATATGTTTCCAGAAAAATGAGTAAAATATATTTTTCTTCATTACGTTTTTTTAAATCTAGTGACTTTTCTAGTGATAAAAATTTCCACTAGAAAAGTTACCAAAACTTATACTCAAAAAATTAGACAACCTTATTAATTTTGTTAAAAATTCTACTTTCAGCTTTGATCAAACTTTGTAAAAATTTCGTTTGAACAATACAATTGGCAATCCGGCGATGAAAATGCGGCCCGCTCGACGTTCGAATTTCATTTTCGAATCGTAACGAACGCCGCGCCGTTAATTAGCGCTCGCCGAATGGCGGAAGTGTTTGTTTAATGCCGCGAAGCCCGGCGAGCGGTCGTTTCGCGCATTAATTGCTTAATGAGTTCTGTTTTTCTGGTGGCGGCGCGCGCTGGAAAGTCGCCTGATTGGTTTCGCGCGCGTCGCACTTCAAACGGCGCGCCCGACGCCAATAACGCTAATAACATCGGCGAAATATTCGCGTTTATTGCGCGAAACCGCGCTCGTCGCTCTCGGCCGGCCGGTTATGCGCGCTCGTAAAGCGTCGACGAACTACGTGAAAAGTGATTCGCTTATGGTTTTTAAACGTAATTAAAACGCGCGCGCGCAATTCATCGATTCGCGCGCGCGAAAATGTCGAAAACTCTCGGACGTCGGGCGCGCGGCGTAAAAATCAATTAGGCTCGATATCTGCGCCGTCGCCTCCCCGCCGCCCAGCGCTAATAAATCAATTCCGACTCGTTGTGACGTTTAATTGGCCGCTTAATTAGCGGCGGCGGAATCGAGCGTCGGGCCCGGGCCGCGCTTTTCGAGGGGGCCGCGACATGTGTTCCGCGTTACATGTTGCATGTCCGTTCGGCTTGGTAACTTAATTAATTCCCAATCGGCCCACAACTTACTGGCGCAGCGCCGCGCAACAAAATGGCGCCGGGAAGAGCCCTCGGGCGATCGATACGCGGTCCGACTTCGCGTTTCTTTTCGACTTTTCAATTCGTCGAGTTTTTGACACGAACCTAACCTAACCCGCAATTTGGTAGCACAACGTTAACAAAATGGCGACGCCTTCACAATCTGGTAACTTTTCTAGTCATTTTTAGCAAATTTTTTATTTTAGTTACTTTTCTGGTGATTTTTATTAGTCACCAAAAATTTTATTTTTTAGTGATTTTTTTGGTGATTTTTATTTTCACTAAAAAAATCACTAAAAATCTTATATATTCGTTTAAGTGACTTTCTGGTAACTTTTCTGGAGACTTATTTTGTGTACCCAAAAAACTCACTAAGAATATATTTTGACTTAATTTTAATTCTAGTGATTTTTTTTGGGGATTTTTATTTGTCACTAAAAATCCCCCAAATGTTAAAAATCACCAGAAATACTACTTATATAATTTCTAGTGATTTTCTGGTGACTTTTGTAGTGATTTATATTTGTTCGGAGAGATTTCCGAGAAACTTTACTTTTAAAATGTTTTTCGTTTAGAAATCAACTTTTCTACGACTACGCGTTTTGTTTTTGGTCATTAGTCAGAAATACGAAATTAACTCCCAACCTTAAAAAAAAATGTTTGTCTTCAGTTATGTGCTCGCGATCCTCGCACGACTTTCTATCCCCCCGGAGGGTAAACACGGCAAACGGCGAAACGAAAGTAAGGAACGCCCTTCTTTTCCACGTTCTCGGTTCTCGGTTTTCTTTAGGCAAACACGGCGTGTCCAAACACCGAGGCGGCATACAACGCGTTCGAAGAAAACCCGCGGGTCGTGAATTATCCTCGATAGAACTCCTCGTCCGCGGACGCGTCGTGTGCGGCGCCGAGGAAAACTGCCCGAACAAATGTTTGAATTCGGTAACTTATCATTCCTGCGCCGCCTCCGACGCGACGTCGACGGCCGAAGCGGCGGGTCGGCTCGCTCGGACGCAACGAGAAATCCTCGTTACTTATTAGCGCGTCGCGAACGCGAGCGGCTGCATTTAAGCGTCGAAACACGTTCGATAACCCGCCGCCCCCGCGCGAGAGAGAGAGCGAGAGGCGGAAGCGCGCTCGTGCGGCGCCGCGTCTTCGGCGAGCGCTCGACGGACGACGCCAACCGGGTGCAACGCGCGCGCCGGGGATTTGCTTAATTAATCGTGACGCCGTAAAGACGCGCGCGATCGCCGCGAATCGGCGCCGACGTCTCGTTGCTATCGTCTCCGATCCGCGTCGCGTTCGAGTCGCCGTTAAATTGGTCGCGTAGGTACTAACTGTCATCTTTTATCGAATACGTCTTTCTAACTGCCCAATAAACGTCATTAAATCACGTTTCACCTCATTACCTACTAGTTTTCTGGTGACATTTTAGTAATTTTTATTTTACAACTTAAACATCGCTAAAAACATATTTTAACGAAATTTTAGTTTTAGTGACTTTTCTGGTAATTTTTTTGTCACTAAAAAAATCACCAAAAAAATTCCCCAAACGTAAAAACTTATCCCGAAATAATCCTAGTATTTATAAGTTTCAGTGATTTTCTGGTGACTTTTCTAGTGATTTATATGGTGCAACCAGAAAAATCACCAAAAAAAATATTTTAACGTAATTTTAATTTTAGTGACATTTTTGGTGATTTTTAATTTGTCACTAAAAAAGTCACTTAAAAAAGTCCCCAAACGTAATTGTTTTAGTGACTTTTTCAGCGTAACTAGAAAAATGACTAAAATATACTCGAACCTATTTTAGTGACTTTTCCGGTGATTTTCATTTGTCACTAAAAAAATCCCCCAGATAAGGAAAAAAATCACTTCGGCGACGTTGACGGGCGTCGATCTCGCTTGGCCGCATCTCGACATTGACATTGGCGCGCGCGCGACTTAACGATCGCTCGCCGATTCCGATTGATTATTTACGTCGCGGCGGCGCGCGCGCCGGCTAATCGATTCGATAAATTATGATCATTACGCTCATTACCGCCGCTTGCCGTTGCGATATTTTATTGCGGCGCGCCGCGAAACGTCTGGGATTAAGGCGAGCGCGCGCGCGCGCGCCCAAACCGGCGCGATCGAGCGCGCGCGATTAGCGCCGCCGTTAATTAATTTGAATTGTCGTAATTTTCGTAATTAAAAAACGACATAAATTATTGCGCGCGGCGGCGATCTGACCACGAAGCAGATCGAGATGCTTTGAAATAATGATTCTGACATTTTTCGATGTTTCATTAATTTCGGTGACTTTCGAATCGCCAACCTGTTTTCGTAGAAAGACTTTTCCGAGGATTTTTATTTGTCCATCTTCCCAAAATCCAACTTTTCCTGGTGACTTTTCTGGTAACTTTTATTTTAGAACTGGAAAAGTCACCAGAAACATATTTTCGTAAAAAAAAATTCTAGTGACTTTTCTGGGGATTTTTATTTGTTACCAAAAAAATCACCAAACGTCAAAACGTCTTGCTGTTTATTAGGTTCTGGTGACATTTCTAGTGATGATTATTTTGCAACCAGAAAAATCACAAACGACATAATTTAGTAACTTTTCTGGGGACCTTCGTTTGTCACTAAAAAAAAATACCGAACGTAAAAAACATTTTTGAATTTCCCGCGCGCGCGCTAGGGAGTTTCGCGATCTAGGGAGATTTTTTACGTTGGCAGCGTTCGCGCCCGCGTTCCCCCTCGGCCGATCGGAAACGGCGAGCGAGCGTCTGCGGCGCGCGACGCTCGGCGGCGCGCGCGATATAGTCTGGCCGCGGTCGACGCGCGCAACGGCAAAATAGCGATACACCCCCGCGTGTGATTCCCCCGAATTGTATTCGCACAATCCGGCGAATTCGCGTCCGGGCGCGCGGTCGATGCACGTCGCGATGCGCGTACGTGCGCGCGCGCGCGCGTGTCGGTGAAAGCGTCGTCCTCGCGCGCGCGCCTGCATGCGTCGAGCGCGCTCGCCGAGCGCGACTAATTATAGGGGAACCGAAAACCTTTGACATTCGACCTGATCCACTAACGAGCCGCGCGTCGCGGCGTCGCGTTACGAACGGCGACGGCGACGCACCCCCGCGCGACGGCTGCGCACCCGCGCGCCGCCAATCGGCGCCGCCGACCAATGAGCGTCCGCGCCGACAATCTAATAACGCTTGTTTACGTTTTAGGCTCTACGCGTCCGTGGGAATCGCGGAGCAATTAGGCGCGCGCACCTTCCGACAAGAGCGCCGACGCTTCTGCGCCGCCGAACCGTTTTTTCGAGCTTCAATTAGCGATTTAATTGACGGCCGTAATTGGAACAAAACGCGCGCCGACAGCGCGCGGCGTCGATGATTTATCGCGCGCGCGGACGACCGGGGTCTCTCGACGTTCGCGGCCGCGTCCCGAGGTTGCGGCGGCGGCGAAGGAGCGCCGTGAGTCAGAGCGCGCGGACTCCACGGACGCCGCGGAAGATTTACGGGCAACACCCACTCTGGAAATTCGGATAAGGCCCTTATCCGAATTCCGAATCTCGCCGCCGCGCCGGCCAGACAGCGCCGCGCGCGCGCGCGGGGTGTTCCCGTTCCTTTGCTCGTCCGAGAGGCATGTTTTTAAGCCATTCCGTTCGCCAAAAACGCAGCGGATACTCGGCGTTTCGAAATCCATTAGACGCAGAGACGAGGACTTCGTCCGGACGGGACTGAACGGCGAATCATTTGAATGAAATCGCTTCCACGTACTCGAGAAGAGGCGTCCGAAGAGTCCGAAATCCGAATTCCGAGTATCCCCGACATCTCCGATCGGAGGGGCACGCCCACTCGATAACTTTTTTTTTACTTCTTGCTGCCGCGCTCGAATCTGATCGAACATAATGAGCGTTGTTTTGGACTCTCCTCCATCTCGGACAACAACAATACGCCACGCGGCGCGCTTTGTTTCTGCGCGGCGTCGAGGGTAAGGCCGAGCGCTCATTATTATTATAATAAATCGGCGATAATCATCGTCACCGCGGCGCAGGATTTTCGGCGATTTTTCACGCGAAACGGTGCAATTTTCCGGTAGTCGATGGTGTCGCGGCGCATTAATCAGCATCGGAACGCATCGTTACGATTTTTAACGTTTCGCACGTCGAATTCGCTCGCGAGTCTGTTCGCGAGCCGCAATTAACCGGTAGCGGCGCGTACGATCGAGGAAGAGAGTTCTGCTCCGGCGCGGGCGCAATTTCGAATTTCACGCCCGCAATTATTAATTCGACGCATGATATGCCGCTCTCCGTGAAATCCAAAATGGCGCCCGCCGCGTTCGTTCTTTCTAACGCTGCTTTTTCTTGTTTTTTAGCAGCCGAGTCGCGGCCGGGGCTCCGATCCATCGTTCCCATGCGCGGCGGCGATTTTCTCCGACAATACGGAGAGAGCTCTGCGGAAACAATGCGCGTTCCGATCATCCGCGGCGAACGCAAGATGGCCGCCAAGACTGGAAGCGCCGAAACGCAGAAAAAGCGCCGAGCCCGCGCTCTCGAGGATCATTAATCAATACGGAGCTCTCCGCGCGCGGCGCGCAATGAATTCTTTTATTAGAGAATTATGCGCCACGACCGGAAAGCAATAACGCCGCGTCGTTAGAGAGTAAACAAACAACCTCCTCGCGCGCGCAGGATGTGAACCGTCGACGGCCGCGTTTTTATTCCACCCGTAGCGACGGAGGCAAAAAACGCGCATTAAACTCCAGATATTAAATTTATAACGCCGCCATAAATTACGCCTCGGTTACTTAACTTCGCGCGCGCGTTGTCGAGGTGTCTTTCGGGCCGTGGCAGCGTTTTATTGATATCCGACGTCTTAATCTAAAGAGAATACCACTTTACAGGCTCGCGCGCGTTTTTATTATTTTATACGCATTAAATTGCGCTCGTAAAGCGCGCACCGGTTGCGCGCCTCTTCGTCAACCATGTCGTCGATCAGTCGGATGGTATTGCGAAGGGATGAACGCGACTCGCGAGATCTCGCCGGAAGCCGGCCGGGGCGCGTCTCGTGTGCGGTCGCCGCTGGAAGCCCAATCCAATTTCACACCAATCTAATGAATTTACGAGGGGCGAGGAGGCCGCGGCCGCGGGGCTCGTAAAAATTTTAATATTCTCTGCTCCTTTCGAGGCGCGCGCGCCGTCGTAAAGCCGCGCGAGTCAATTGCGCAACGCTGCCGTGCCATCATGCCGCGATAGATAAAGAGCGTCGCGAGCCTCCCGAGCGGCGTTATAAAGCCGTAAAGTGATAAATCTCTCGGCGCGGCCGCGGCGAGCACCGCTCCGAAACCTCCCGTCGTTAGCAAGTGTACGTTTGGTTGTCTACTTCGCTTCCAGCTACTTACGTTTCGGGTACCGAACTTGCGCCGACTTTTAGGTTATAAATTGTGTTAATGCTTAAAATGTACAGTCCGCCAGGTGGCGTCGTTTATGGCGGCGGCGGTTTTATTGGCCATCCATCACGGGTCGCGCCCCGGCGAGCAGAAGACGAGAGAGGCGCGAGGTTAACGCGGCGCCGGCCAAAAACGGAAATCTGGCGAGGCGCGACGGCTACCAAATCCGCCACCGCGGTGGTCCGGCGCGAATCGCGACTAATTGCGAACGTCCCATTTTAGGTGCAGCAGAAGAAACAGTCGTGCGCACTGTGTGGCAATTACTAATTACAATCGCGCTTTTTGGATGATTAGCATGGGCGCTAGCAGGCCGCAACGAAGCGTTCCGTTCCGCAAGATGGCCGAAAACGGGTGTATCGTGAAGATGCAAATTTCGAGCGGCGCGATCGCATATTAATGAGCCGGGAGCGCGACTTCCGACGGGCGCCGCGGCGCGCGAACGGCGCCGAAAATAATTGCGAATCGAGCGCAAGAAGCAAGAAGCGCGCAAATCGATTCGCCGCCGAAGGAACGAGGGCCGTTCGTTAGCGATCGGCGGCGGCGGCGGCGGGGCGTTAATGAGTTTTCGTTTTTGCGCCGCTGTTTGCTCTGCGCCGGGAAAGCTTCCCCCGGCGGCGCGCAGGGTTTTTTCCGCGGCGCGCGCATCTTCGCGTACGGAGAAACAATAAACTCGTTGTTCGTCTTCGCTCTAAAGCGACCCGCGCGAAGAGCATAGCCGCACGTCGGCGCGCAAGAAGCGCGCGCGGCGCGCTCGTTTACGACTTAATTCCGCGAACGCTCCACATTGTAGCGCGCGAGCGGCCGAGATGCCGGCTTCGCTTAACCCTCCGAAAGCCGCGGCGGCGCACGCGGTAATCCCTCGAGCCTCGATCTCCTCTTCCGAATATTGTCGCGCGCGCGATTGCGAATTAATGGTACTTGTTGCGCTGGATGTAAATGGGACTGACCTGCGTTTGCGTGAGGCCCAAGCTCGCCGCCAGCTCGGCCCGCTCGGGCAGTGCCAGGTACTGAGTGCGCTGAAACCGCCGGTTCAGTTGCTGCAGCTGGAGCGACGAGTATATCGTGCGCGGCTTCCGCATCTTCTTGCCCTTGCCGCCGCCCGACGGCCGCTCCAACGACAGGCACTTATCTGGAACACACAGACGACGCTCGTTAGCACCCTCGTCGGCGCGGGCGAAGCGCGGCGGGATCGCCGAGGCGCTTCGACGGAGCCGGCGGAAAAGAAGGCGCGAATCGGTAATTCAGGCCTTTCGCGCAAAAAGCGTCCAATTAGACGTAATGACTATGAAGACGTCGGCGGCGGTCATTAGCCGAGCGCGCTCCATGCAAATCCAATTCGGCGCGGCTCGTCGTCGAAGCGGGCGGCTGATGCCGCCCGTCGGCAAACAACCATCCGATTGCCGTCGAACGGGGTGAACACACGCGGGGCGCGCGAGTTTCGAGACTCACCGTCGTCTTTCGGTGACGGCGGGCAGTTGGAGGCGTACGACCCGAGGTGGTATCCCGTGTAGGAGTTCTGGTGCATCGGCGGAAAGGGGTAGGCGCCGAGCGCGCCCCTCGGGCTGGGGAAGTCGGCGCCGGGGTGCGCGCCGCCGGGGCCGCCGTGCGCGCCGCCGACGGGCGCGTTGAAGTGGTGCTGATAGGAGGTGCGCAGCGGGCCGTAGCCGTGCTGCTGCAGCTCGATGAACGCCGACTTCGAGACGGGCGTCGGGTTGTTGCCGCCGTCGTGCGGCGTCGGCGGGCCGAGGTGGCCGCCGCCGCCGCCGTCGGCCGCCATCGTCGGCGTGCCGGGCGGCTCTTCGGCGGGGCCCCCGAAGGGGCTGCCGAGGTCCGTGAAGTTGAGCGTCGTGAACGGTTTGATATCCACCTTGGAGGCGAACGCGGCGGCGTGCTGCGGGTGCGGGTGCGCGCTCCGGCCGCCCTCCTTCCAGAAGTAGCCGCCGTCCTCCGTGGTCGCTGCTGGTGGCCGCGGCACTCTCAAGCACTCTGCGACATCCGGGCGCACGAACACTCCGCGTTTAAACAATCACTCGCGGCCGGTCGCACTGCCGTCGGATCTTTTTTCGCGCGTGATTATCCAAGTCTCGTCGGCACTGCGCGGCTGCTGCACTGCGCGACGCGTCGGTGGCGGCGCGCCGCCGATTGCACCGCCGAAATTGCGCGCGCAAAAAACCGCGAGGGACACTCGCTCGCCGATGACCGACGCGGACGATCGCGCGCGTGTGTGCGCTCCGAAAATTGCTCTCTCGCCGCGCGCTCTCCGTCGCAACTCTCTCAACCATCTACTTCCTACGAGCGTAGGCACTATAATGAAGTATAATCATATAATAGCCGAGCGCGGCGCGTAGTTGCGCGCGCGGGTGCGCAGATGGCGCGCGGCATGGGAGCGCGGAGGGGCGAGCGGCCGGCGATTCGCCGGCGCGCGCGTCGCGCCGCGCGCGC
>JARRAA010025010.1:0-12537 GCA_030557295.1 Ecitodaemon sp. MM-2014 | reverse complement strand
TTTTCCATTGCCTTTTGCAACCTTGATTAACGCTATATGAAAATATTTATAGTTGACATTTTAATTTTACTGAATATTATCATACAAAAATTTATAATTTATATGATCTATTTCATTGCAGACTTTACAGTATGAACTTTATTTTAGTTTAGCAATTATTTACATAAAATGTGATTTAAATATAATAATATATAATATTGATATTTGTATATTCACAAAAAAAAAAAGGTTGTAAAACCTGACCTAAACGAAATTTTATTCGAGTGGCGAATATTTAATTAAAATTTGATTTAGAATATAAAAATATATAATATTGTTGTTTGTATATTAATTGATTGTGATAATTTATTTTGACTAATTTCTTCAATAGATTGTACTAGATTTGTTCGGCCGAAAATCGGTTGTAAAACCTGACCTAAACGAATT
The DNA here is from genome assembly GCA_030557295.1 of Ecitodaemon sp. MM-2014. Taxonomy (NCBI): domain Eukaryota; kingdom Metazoa; phylum Arthropoda; class Insecta; order Coleoptera; family Staphylinidae; genus Ecitodaemon; species Ecitodaemon sp. MM-2014. Next base: position 12,111 of record JARRAA010025010.1, on the reverse strand, counting down.
ATATTCGAGTGTGGCGAGAGATGTTTGGCATGTTTTATGATTACATGTCTTTAGATTCAAACGCTTAAAAAATAGAAAGTGCAGAAAACCAGTTTGCGACCTATCTTTCGCGTAGATGCCTGCCACGAGAGTAGATTTTCGTTAACGCTGTAATTTATGTATTGCACACTGTATACAACTAACCAATAGTTGGTTTTCATTTTAGGTGGTGCTGTCCGCATGCTCGTCATTTTTTCAAAAGCTGCTAATGGAAAATCCGTGCAAGCATCCGACGATCATAATGCCTCAGGATGTGTGCTACGCGGATCTGAAGTTTATTATTGAATTTGTGTACAAGGGCGAAATAGATGTCTCCCAGGCTGAATTACAGGTGAGATGTACATGTTTACACATCTAATTCATATCTTTCGCGAGTTTAACAACTTCGTTAAAATATATTATACGATTATTGTTTTAAGGTCATCTTTGTTTTAATTATATTATTTATGTATTGAGACAAAATTATATAAGATGTATTATGGATATGCCAGTAATATTGGTGCTTCTGATATGTATACTGGAAACAATGTTCACATAATTTTCGTTTTAGAAAATGTCGCAATTATTTACAAACTCATTTAATTTATTATTTCCAATTATATGTATATCATTTGTAAGCACCAGTATGAAGCTAATATTAATTAATAAACCATTGAACAGTACAATCTATTTTATTTTATTTTCAAAATTATTAAATTACATTGCGGAATAATCATTATTGCATGTTTATTTAAAACGGCACCCAAACTGAAATTTTTGTAACGTTGATTCTCTTTAACTGATATCACCAATTGAATTTTAAAAATATTAAATGCATATTAATATTTAAAATTCTGTATTTAATTGGAAAGTAATTCATATTAATTGTAACGTGTAAATTTAGAAAAATATACTTGATAAAGTCCTTTTAAAATTAAATACAAAATTGGTGACTTTTCGTTACTGTCAAACTCATAACCAACGTTGCAAAAATTTAACTATATCTAACTTATTGTTAGTATGTTTACCATTTTGTTAAGATTTATATTCGAGTAATTCGTGTTTCCGTGTGGTGCTTTAAAATTGTCTCGAATGAGCGCCATCTAAGGAGTAAAAGAAGAAACGCGTTCATTATATTGCGCTTAAGAGGGGGCGCTAGATGTACGAAAATCAATACGTTCCTGCCTTCCTGCCTACAAAACATGCAATTAATATGCTGCAATCGCAGCCCGACTCGGTTGGAGTTGGAGAGGCGAATTGATTAGATGCGCCGACCGTTCCATACACCGCACGCTCGGAGTCGGCCATTGTTAAATTTATGTTTGTTACCGTAGCACTGAAGACCGCTTTAAATGTTGTATTAATTAAATATCATTTGTGGCAAAACGGTGTATTTTTTGTTGTTCTATTACACGTATATTCCTATTAACGATAGAAGCATGGATGGAAATTTTTGAATGGTAACGTTATTTTAATTTATATTTCACTTTACTCCAAAAATCAAGAAACTTCTTTGCGCGACCGCTTTGTAACGCGTCGATGCTAGAACAGTGAACGGTTTTTGCCCGACGACTCTGAACGTTTGGTATTTCCATGACAATAAAAAATCAATCGTTACACCCCGCGCAGGGTGCCGGCAGATGTTTTTAGAACTGGGAATAAGCGGGCGGATTCGAAACCAACGCCTCGTTAAGACATTCTTCGCGAATCGATCGGAAAATTTCCGTGCTTTTTTTTTACAAATTTTAAACAACGTATAGTATACCATATGAAACAGTAGAATTGTTTTAATAAAAACATTCCAGTGACGAAAACTAAATTTGCCGGCTAACAATAAGTTTAACGAGCAAAATTCATAACTCGCGCAGTTCATGAAAGGAAAATGTGAAATCGTAAAGTGAAGAAGGATGAATGTAGGTCAAGATTTTACGAACTAAACAGAAATGGTAAAAAGCAGAGAGTGGAATGCGTAGGACCAAAGTGTTCATCAGAAGTCCAAAAGGGGCGTTCAAAAATCCTATGGCCGCACTCTGTTACAAGCAATAACTTTTTCATACATTTGGAGATAAAAACCGACAAAACACATTTTGCTTTATTTTATTGGTTCTCAATAAGTTCCGCGGATTTTGCTAAAATCTTCAGTGCACGGCAGGAAGTTCGGTGAACTTTCCGCGCAGTTTATAAGAATGTGAATACGTGTATGCGCCGCGCAAAAACCCCAATTAAGCCGAAGTAGTAGTGCGTGCGCCGAGCATTTCTCGATCTATCGCCGCTCGCAGCATCCCCGTTGTAGGCTTGGAAAGGGTCCAGTCTTAGTTCGCGCTCAGTGCTGAAGGTCGCCGAGGTCAACGAGTGAGTACGCGGAGTGCGTGGAGTGCGGGAGTGTGCAGCCTGTGCAGCGTCGCGTCGGTGCGGTGGGTGCGATGCCTGCTTGCACTTTCATTCGGAAATAGTTTTGGATGTACGCGGAAGTCACTTTTGAGCTGTGCGCTAGTTTCCGTGTGGGAGAGAGCGAGCGGATACGCCTGGCTGTGTGAATGTGAGTACGTGGACGCTTCTGTGCATCGCACGGTTTGCATGTGTGGGCGGATAATCGTGGAAGAGTACGTGAACGGGCATGTGGCGATGCGAACGAAGCGAAAGAGAAACCGGCCGATCAACCTTCGCCGTTTCCCGTTCTTCGGTCGCCACGCACCTCTTCACGGGCAGGTGCATTAGCAACGTCTTTGTTGTGCCCCATGCATTTCTTTCACGTCGTCCGTCCGTCGGGTATGGTGCATTGCTGGTATTTTTTCCGTGCGTTTGAGTAAGCCGATCGAGTCCAATAGCGAAATAAATTCGGGCAAAGCATGCAGACAATTCGCGTTAATATTTGCCGGCTAATATTTGGTGCATTCGGATCGTTGTTTCTTGGAAAAATTTATTTTTGCGCGAGCATTCTCCTTCCGAGCGTTTCTTTTCGAGCGCGACCACGCTCGCCGTCCTTGTTCCGCATCGCATTATAGTCGCTGGCGAAGGCAGAGATGTTTGCGCGCTCGGTTGCGTACGGCTAAGTTTTTCGCGTTGCTTCCACTCACAGCACAGACAGTTCCGGGTCTAATCTGGGGGGTTGCCTGGCAAAGCGGCGACTCTGGGGCACGCACTGGGGGAAAGTGATGCGGTGTCTGCTCCAATCAATACGGGTTCAAGGACGCTCCTAACTACGTATCTTCCATTTCCTTACGCGCGCTCATTCTCTCTTCACACGATTCGTAATAAACACGCGACGTTTCGATGTTTTTTATTAGTTCCTTCGTTTCATTTTGGTTTTGCATTCGCGATATTAAAATTACGCGCGGTAACGGTTTGTGTCGCGACGCCGCGTAACACCGTGCCGGCTTATTCGTCATCGTACACCTTTATAGATTTATTCCGCCACTGGTCGATGACTGAAAATTCAATTACCATTACAGTCGGTCCTGAAAACGGCAGACCAATTAAAAATCAAGGGGCTCTGCGATACGCCTGACGAGCAAGTGTACATTGGCAACACATCGGGTCCGACCGTCAGCGGTGAATTTCCCAAGTTTAGACGTCTATCTTCGCCTAAACATCGGACGGAGTATTTCGACAACAAAAAATCGAAAAGCAAGAAGAACGATAAAATCGCCGTCCCCAAGGAACCAGATGCTGGCGCTTCTGCGACAACTACGACTACCACTACTGCCAATGACGACGACTTACAATTTCGAGCTGAACAGGCCAAAGAAGATGACAAAACAGTGATTGCAAGAGATGATGATAAGGGCAGGAAACGATTGAACGCGGAACAGAATATCCTTAACATGAGCAGTAATGCTCTGTTGACTGGTCAAGTAAGTGAAACTTTCCACTCTGATTGTGAGACAATCTACTTTAAACGCTTTTACTGTCTTAATTGTTTTAGTTGCTATTTTCGCAATTCGGTGTGGACAATGAAGATTTTTCGCCGGATCCACCGGCTCCTATGGCTATCCCCGTTGGCCACGTTGAAATGCAGGAACATTCACCAACAAGGACCTTATTAACAAACTCATCATTACACCGTACCGATTTATCACGTGAGATTTGTTCATTCGTCCCCAATACAGGATCATACTTATTGCTTGTTTTAGACACTCACATCAAACCAGAAATCAAACGTGAAATTAAGTTTGAAACACTGCAATCCTCATACACGGCCGAATCTCTCCTAGATATTGATAGTCACATGTCCGCGCATTCGATGGATAGTCACGACGGGCAAGATCCAAGCAGTCATACGACGATGATGATAACACCCGAGTTAACCAGCTTAATGCCGCTCGGTACTGTCAGTGACCACAGTACGAAGTCAAACGGGCATTCCGATCATTCTAGTAGTTCACGACAGGGTAGTGGGCCCAAGACGTGGACACAAGAAGATATGGAACGGGCCTTGGATGCTCTCAGGAATCATAATATGAGCTTGACTAAGGTAAGAATTATACAATCGTTTTTGGAGACGGTTCTATATGAAATGTTGTTCAGGCGTCTTCTACCTATGGTATCCCTTCAACAACTCTATGGCAACGAGCCCATCGTCTTGGTATCGACACCCCGAAAAAGGAGGGACCCACAAAGTCTTGGACAGAAGAAAGCTTAAATTGTGCGCTAGAAGCATTGCGAACAGGGACGATCTCTGCTAATAAAGCAAGCAAAGCATATGGAATACCATCCAGTACGTTATACAAAATAGCGAGACGTGAAGGCATTCGATTGGCAGCGCCTTTCAATGCCGCTCCGACGACATGGACACCTGGTGATTTGGAGAAAGCATTGGAGTCGATACGTTCTGGACAAACATCGGTTCAAAGGGCTAGCACTGAGTATGGCATTCCAACTGGTACTCTATACGGAAGGTGTAAACGCGAGGGTATTGAGTTGTCGCGATCGAATCCAACACCCTGGTCAGAGGATGCGATGGGCGAAGCTTTGGAAGCAGTGCGACTAGGCCACATGTCAATCAATCAAGCAGCAATTCACTACAATCTTCCTTATTCCTCGTTGTATGGTAGATTCAAGCGAGGTGCTAAATACGATTCGGACTCGTCAGATCTCAACGTGGACTCGCATTCACAACACGATGGGCAACCAATGATGCTCGACTATACAAACTCGCATAATTCACAAGTACAATATCACAATCATACAAATAGCTGAAAAAAATCACATTAGTTGTATTTCTGTAATTTTCTTATCATCGACTTATTCTAGGTTCATTTAGTTTGCATTATTTTAACTTATTGAAAATACTTAACAAGCAGAACGCCATTTACTTGCGAATCATTCATGTCTATGATAGTGCAATGCGTCCCAATGTGATATATTTTTCAGGGACTTGGCATGAATGGTAAGCATTATAAGTATGCAGCTATTTTACTTTTTCTTTATTGGGTGATACAAACGATCTTAAATAATGATTACTATAATTATAATAAATAAGTATTATAATTTAAACCGATTTGCTCTATATTACTATGAACTTAAATTTGTTTTAATTTGTGATGATATTGTAAACGGTAACTTGCCGATATGGCGATCACAAATAGATTGTATAATAGAGAGATGAACGGTAATGCAAAACGTTGTATTCTAAGTAATTATAAGCATAAATGAATTATGTAGAATTTATTAAAATTAAATATAGTGCAATATTATTGCAGTAAAATTATCATTATGATTGTTTATATTGGTAAGGCTATTGATTTTTTAGTTGTTTCGTGCAGTTATTGTAATCTCAGTATTTGGAAGGACACAAATTGGTGTTAAAATTGTAATGTGCCTAATATCGAGAAATTTGTGTAATACACTTAATATGCTGTATCTGTAATGTTATATACATGATGATTGCATTATAATCTAATGCTGAAGTAATACACCATACACGAACTATTTGTCTTGATAACACGAACTGAAATCTGTGTTTGTTGATAATCACTTCATTTGTAATATTTATTTGTTTATTATTTTTTCATTCATGTTATAACTGTTTTGTTACTATTCTTGAAATAAAAAAATACAGAGCATAACTTGATTCTTCAATGAGCTAAAACTATCATATCTTATGGGGTTTTAATATATGCCTGTTTGTTTGGAGGCGAGTATGAATAAACAATGATTTCCACGACGAACTCGCACAGAACCTCTCGAGCACCCTCAAGCAATACAATAATAGTAATAATGATAACAACATTAGCACAGAGACTAATAGACGAGTGTTCATCATCTGAGGGTTCCACTTTCTCCAAAGGCCTGCTCCCTACATACCAGAGTGCGCGTTGATAACACCTCAAATAAAAAATAACGTATTACCCAATTTATCGGAGAGTTTCGACAATAGAAGATTGACCAATACACGACCCACGATAAATCATAACTGACAATGAGTTACTTTAAGACAACAGTAAAATTAAACTGTTCGTTTTTACTAGGAATTGATCGGCCTACACAAATCAAAGATCGATCAACACAAAACGACTACATGATGAAAACACCAAGAGTCCGACTGGACTATCACCTTAACATATTAATATTGTATAAGTTTCAATAGAGTCCAATCAGAGTTCAGTACAATGGTCAGCCCTCTACATTACAATACATACACTGTTATAATATGCTATCAGAGACCCTCATATTGGTCCATATATAAGAATTAGAAATAAATTTTTATCTAATGTTAATTTTGCTCGGGGTACATGCCCACAACTTCTTTGGCGCGGTAATCGCCAGTCACATCTCTAGTATTAGGACTGACTAATTATTTGAACTCTAGTTTGCCTCCTGCTGGCGCTTTCGACCCGTTCTTTGTCATAATTCAATGAGAGTCTACACATTCCCGTTGTAGGTCGTTAGACATAATGCCAACTGGTGTTTCTTGGAGTAAGGAAATACATGTAGAGTTGCAACGAGCAAACAATCGGGTCGACGTCAACTTCCGGATTAAAATCTATAGGATTACCCAATGTCGGCACCTACGTCACCGACATCGTACCAAAATTGAGGCACCTTGATAGGTCTCCATCGTAAGGCTGGTTTACAATAGACACTGATCTATGCGTGGTCGCTGATATCAGGCTAAATCGGCAGCATCCAGCAGAAATCCCACTTTATGTTAGATTCGATTTGAAGCGAAAATGCACAGATCTACCCTACCACCACCGATGAATACAATATAATAGCTATAATGATAAGACAATAATCAGAGACTAATAATGATGGCTTTCTCACCTTCATGATCTCTCCAATTTCCGCTCGCTTGGTAAGTTGGTGTAGGTGTATGAGTTAAGATTTACATATTTAAATATATTTGACATTTAAAAAAATATTTACAGTGTGTACAACGATTTGTCCCACGAAGAGACTTGTAAGAGTGCACGGTGCATGTGATATGTGTACCGGTCTAAAATTTTAAAGGGCTATTTAAGACTTCATATCTTTACTACTTAATTAATAAGTTTATATGGAGCTCGTAATAAAGCAGCTCGAAAGTTTGCTGAACGTCGAACGCCCATGCTGCGCTATTAACAATAAGCGGAAAACATTCGAGCACTTCATTATGGGAGAAGAAAAAGAGAAGATTGGAAAGCGAAAAAGAAATTTAAATTCAGTAGCGCCCTCTGCTGTGAAAGTTGAAAGCGTCGCCTAGGGAGGCTAGGGAGCTAAGGATGTCGGAAATCTCGGAAATGATAAAGTGTATCGATATATTTGGAAAATATCGAGAACTAACATTGGAAAAATTTCACTATATCGAACAATAAAATAAGGCTAAAAATATCGTTATATCGAAAATAAAATATCGATATATCGATATATTTTTTACGTGCCTACGTGAGCCGGCAACATTGCATGTATACGACTGTAGGAACGGTAGAAACCGTAGAAACATAGAAACCGTAGAAACGATAGAAGCCAAGGGGTATTAATTTTTGTTGGCGGCAGTACCGTTTTACCAGACTTTTAGGCTGCTGATTTTGAAGAATGTTAGTTTGCTGATATTATTTTCGGCATATGGTGAGTTACGTTAAATTACATCTATCAGAAGTGATTAAATATTAAGCTTTAGGTATCATTTCAGAGTTAATAACAATCTCACTGTTTCAGCTATCTGCATTAAACCAAAATGTCTCAATCAAAAAATATGCCCAAAGATGGGCAAGTGATTATGGCAATTATGAAAGAGATGGGGATTACTGAATATGAGCCCCGAACAATTATCCAACTGACAGAATTTGTATATCGATATGGCTCAACTGTTTTAGAAGAAGCTCGACAATTTGCAAATAATTCTAACAAAAGAACACTGGAACTGGATCATGTGAAACTAGCACTACAATTGCAGAATGAAAGCACCTTCACAATGCCTCCACCCAGGGAAGTTGCGATTGAAGTAGCAAGAAATAAAAATAACATGCCCCTTCCACTCATTAAACCACCATGTGGATTAAGGCTGCCTCCAGACCGTCATTGCTTATCGTCTCCAAACTATTTACTGAAAACAAATATTAAGAAAACAAAGGCTAACTTTAATTCCAAGGGAAATGTTATGAAGCGTGCAAACATTGGTATTGGCAAACAAACTGTAAATATACCAAAACCATCTGGAAAAGCTTCAAATGCAAACCTGCAGTCACAAAAAACTGTACTTAAGCCAAAAATTCAGATAACTCAAAATATACAAACATCCAAAAATCTTTCTAATAATGGGGTGAATGAGTTGAAAAGAAAGAGGGAAGATGAGGAGGAAATGTAGAGATTTGCAATTTGGATTATCAAATGATGTCATGCCTATTTTATTTAATACTTTTAATAGTTTAGCAGAATTAATTTTAATACATTGTCATATATGATATTTCTTTTAAATATATAAGCAACAATAATTTTTCTTTAAGAGTTTCGAATTACTATTTTAGAAAACCAATCAGAATGACATAGAATTTGCAAACCATAAGGGATGTTCATGATAATAAAAGGTACTTCATGCTTTAGGGTGTCTACATAATTTTTAAGTAGTTACGTTTGGCAGGCAATTAATTTTAAAAGAACACGGAGGAAAATAATGAATCTGAAATTACTAAATGTTATATAATTGCCAATATTCCATCTCCATTGCAAATAAAACGTTATATAACCGTGTTGAAAGTATTAACCTCTTGCGTATGAGACCAGTGTGAGACAATTCTTAACTTGCTTGGTTTCTTTGAAAATATAGATGTTCAACATGCAACTAACGATAAGATCCTGCCAAAAAAATCCCATGTCGTCACCGAAATAGAGTAATTATAATGTTATCATTTTTGCAATTTAAAGCAATTTATGTCATCTGTTGGTGTTTACATCACATTGAGACAATATAGTCTATTGCAATTAAAGATCCATCTAAATCCCAAACACGGTATTAAATTACTCAGCATTTAATTACAGCGATTTCATTAAATGGATATTAATTTTCAGTTCCAAATTAAAATAGATCAGCCGACACGGTAGAACCGCTTTGCCTCGAACGTGTCAAATTCTTAGTGAATTGGGTGAATTGTGTGTTTTTAAAATACACCAGTCATCTAGGGGCACAAATGGACAAAACGTCGGGACCAAGTACTCAAAATTACACGTGAGAATGATAGTTTGCTAGTGAGAAAGGATAGGTTCGCGATGTTATTGTCACGGACTGAGGACACGTTCACCATCGATATCGGGAGGATTCCCAACCGATATTGTACTTTTTTTACGACTGGTTTCCAGCTGGCGGCAAGCGCTGTTTATTAAAGGAACACCCTCAGTGTTTCATGCTGCCGCCGACCATTTCAAAAGTGCGGAACGCGCACGTTCCTACAACGAACCTCTGGACACCCAGAGAGTCACCAGCTAGTTTTTATACACATATTCAATAACCTAGCCATGTATATACAGTCGGAAAAGAAAATATATCTTTAGTCTTGAGTAAACTACGACAAGTTGCTGTTCGACTACCCTTCGATCTCCAAGCCAATTCATAACATTATCTTCAACCCCCCAGCAACGCAGCCCTATTTGACCATGAATTCAGCGCTGCTGAGCCTCTTGGGTTTGAGCAAGGAGGGGAAGATCAGACAACAGTGGGAGGGTATTGACAACCGTGAAGGGAGGCGGCGGTCCATATGTATTCCCATTTACGGTTGCTAAGGCCATCTCGCACCAAGTTCTGGTTTCGTCTCCTGGTCGGTATCCGTTAATTCCACGATTAAATCAAAAGCTCTATAGCATCCTAATGATGCCAAGGTAGTTTGTCGCCAATCTCCTCGTGCTATATGAGTTGTTTAATCTTCGCCTCCATGCCGCCTTGCTCCTTTAAGAAAGTTTGTTACGTCCAGCACAAGGCATTTGATTACATGTGAGTTTTGTTGCTGGTGTGTGGAGCGTGCGATTCACTGTGATTTATTTCAGGACCTTGTGCTCTCAGAGAAGGGAGATTTGCTGGTGGTTGCGATCTTCAAGTGGCATCAGCCGTTTCCCGATTTAGGTGTTGTGCTGCCGTTCGTTCATCCAGGGATTACCGTTCCATGGATTGTCACATTTTGATATAAAGTTGTGATAGCGGTGGACTGGCAGAGGTGAGGCCAGTATGTTAAGAATGACGGAGAGAGTCAATCGGGCGGATCAGTTATCACGGGCGCTGAACTTTTGGGCAAGCATATTCGTGTTTTTCGCTTGAGGTAAATTTCGAAGCCCGCAGCGTAATAGTAATATTTGATGCCCTATGTAAGGAACATATCCGAACGCATAATGGACGTGTCGGCCCTCCTTACTAGGACATTGCTTCGCAATGTACGGTGCAATAGTTTTCGAACCGTTAAGAATTTCTCTTATTTCATCTAAAGATTATTGCTTTGCTGCTACTTCCCTCTCATCCACTGACAAATTCTTCTCAACAATTCTATGTTCGAACACAAGTTTGGAAAAGTGTGTGATTCCATGGGCCTCTGAAATGCTAGCGCAAAAAGTTCCGAACTCATTTGTCAGACTGATATAGCAATAGCACGGAAAGTTCAATTGCACAATTCCGAAATTCCACTATCCAAGTCGGCGTCGCTCGTCAAGTGAGTTATTCTTTTAATTTATTTCCCCCGGCTAATATAGCCGCGTCTTGTCACGTTTTCCCCCTACTTTTGTACTATCTAGGTTTTTTCAATTAATTTAATTATCCGGCTGTCTTGTAACAAATTTACGAATTCGCACTCAGTAAATAACATATGGCGAGTATCCTCAACACTTACTTATGCGACTACACCTTTTGCCTCGTAAGTTACGTTTCAAATTTTATAAAATAGAAAACAATTTATAATAAACGTTTATGCAACGTGTTCTTTATACTCTAATGCATCTGATGAAGCAAAAATTTAGTTGGGATTAGTCCAATATCAAAAGTTATAATATTTCCATTATGCCTCGAAAAAATTTCGCAGACCAAGGAAAAACATGCGAATCATATTTTTCATTTTCTTCGGGCTTTATGTTAGAAGAGAAGGTACTTTATGTTTAAAAAAATTCCAAGCCTCTTGGATGTTTCTAACATAGTCTACTAGGAAACGTAGCAACTATTCTGATTTTGTTCAAGATATTTGGAGTTCCAATTCTATAAAAAGCTGTACGATATTAAAGACAAGATAATGTTTTTATTTATTTACGAAAATCATGATAGTAAGAATAGCCTAATTTGGACCGTTATGATATTTAAAGATACACAATGTCTACGATTTGCGATAGGCATACTACAAGATGTGAAGAATATGTTCACATCGAGAGAAGAGTGGGTAGAATGAAAATCACTATGATCATCACAAAAGTTACTTATTTATCTATAATTTACAATTACAATTTTGAGAAGTTATGCTAGTTTGACGCTTGTGTATAATATCAGGCATTAAATATTCATGTTGTCCAAGTTGGACCCAAAATAATTACCTAAATTGGACCAATTTCGACGGCGGATGCGTTACCGGTATGCGCCTTCATTTTTTTGACGTCCTTTTACCATCTCACAAGACCTACAAGCCATAATAAGGAAATAAATATAAATCC
>JARRAA010025001.1:0-32505 GCA_030557295.1 Ecitodaemon sp. MM-2014 | reverse complement strand
GCAAGTGCAAGGAGGTATGGAATGAAGCTAGCGAAACAGGCGGTGTTTGTTAAAAATTGCATTTTTGTATCAAGATCACAGCAAGTGCGGGGAGGTATGGTGTAAAATTAGCAAAGTAAGTAGTGATAGAAACTGCATTTTTACCAGGATTACAGCAAGAGTGAGGAGGAATGTCATAAATCTAGCGAAATAAACCGTGCATCCTAGAACATTTACGAGGCCAACTTTACATGTTAAAGTGTGAAAAAATGTGTTAATTTTGGGTGCAATTTTAACGTACTTCGGTTGAAAATTCCAACGTAACTATTAGTATAGAAGAAAGAACAACTCTTCAACTACGCAATAGAGTGAATATCAGCAAGCTGTCGGACCTAAGACGCAAATTACAGCCGATTTTGCAAGACATGTTATGGAAAAGTTAAAAAATTGGCAAACTTTGGGGGCCATTTTAACCCCCTTCCCGATGAAATTCGATAATATGTCATATTAAAATTGAAAGAACAACTCTTCAGCTACGAAATAAAGCAAAAATTACGAAGCTATCTCTCCCAGAACGTAGGTTACAGCCGGTTTTGCAAGGCATGTTTGGGAAAAGTTAAAAAATAGGCAAACTTTGGGTGCCATTTTGACCCATTTCCAGTAGTAATTCGAAGATAAATCACGCCAAAATTGAAAGACCAATTCTTCTGCGACGAAATAAAGTGTAAATCACGAAAGTATCTCCCCTAGAACGCGTGCTACAGCCAATTTTGCAAGGTATGTTTTGGAAAATTTTAAAAAATAGCAAGCTTTGGCGGCCATTTTGACCAACTTCCTGTTGAAATTGGATAATACGTATTGTTAGAATTAAAAGAACAACTCTTCCGCTACGAAAGAAAGCGAAAATCGCGAAACTACCTTCCCTAGAACGTGTGTTATAGCTGATTTTGCAAAGCATGTTTTGGAAATGTTCCAAAAACGGCAAAATTTAGAGGCCATTTTGGCCCACTTCCGGTAGAAATTCTGGAACAGTTCATACTAAAATTGAAAGACTCACTCTTCCACTACGAAATAAATTAAAAATCGCGAAGCTCTTTCGCCTAGAGCGCATGTTACAGCCGTTTTTGCTAGATATGTTTTTGGAAAAATTCAAAAAGTGGCAAACTTTGGGGTTCATTTTGACCCACTTCCTGTTGAAATTCGATTACAAATCGTATTAAAATTGAAAGAACAACTCTTCCGCTATAAAATAAAGTGAAAATCGCGAAACTATCACCATTAGAACACATATTATAACCGATTCTGCAATAAATGTTTTGTGAAAGTTCAAAAATCGGCAAACTTTGAGGGCCATTTTTACCCACTCACACTAGTAATTTGAGCCCAAATCATGCTAAAATTGGCAGAGTAACTCTTCCGCTATAAAGTGAAGTTTAAATCGCGAAACTACCTCCTTTAAAACGCGTGTTACAGCCCATTCTGCAAGACATGTTTTGGAAAAGTTCAAAAGTCAAACGAATTGCTGCTGTATTGACTATATTGTTTCTCCTGCCTCATCACGTTTCAGTATACTCATAATATAATAAATACCCGTACCACATAATAAAAGTGGCATAAAAGTGGATATAAAAGAAAAATAGCAACCTTGAAATTTCTGCAAATAAAATACCCAAAAGTATGGCAGTTTCGTGTTACAGAAACATCGAAATACAGAAATGAGATGTTTGATAACAAGTACACTGAACTGTAAATAATATAATTCCCTGTTACTGTTATTGGCCCTATTTAAATGTTAGTATATCTACACCACGCAGGAAATTTCTTTATGATTGAAATTAGTTAAACTATCGAACCAATTTAAGAAATTTAACCTGTGTTCGTTACAAATTCAAATTATTTACGTATTTATTTGTCAACATCTGCGAATGCAATAAAAACACAACCGCAGTCGATATGATAAAACGTGCATATCAATGTTCAGTTGGAAGTTTTAGTTGTAGCAAATAAATGCAATAATTCATCACGAACCACCACCGACGCGACATGCCGACCGCCGCGCGGATGACGCACTTCGCCTCGTTTCGCTCGCATATAAAATAATCTTAAAACTATTACATTTGTTATTAAAGTCGTCGAAAAGTACATACGTTCATTCAATCATATCATATTAAGAATATATATATATATATAGTTTGTAAACATTTGAATCGCATCATCAAACGATACACGAGAACACGAAAACAAAAATAGAAGAAATCAATATATCACGATAAATCATCTGAGAGCTTAATTTAATAGGTACTGCCGCAAGGTCCGTCGCGAACGCTGCGTCCCCAATGCGAAGGCCAAGTATTGCGTCGCGCAGCGCCAGTCACAGAATTCGCCCACTCTGCCGCAACGTTATAATGTACTTTCTAAGGTTACTAATATAATCAAGCATCATGTTCACAAAGGCAACCTCTAAAATGCTCGAGGCGATCCACCCCTTCAGGTCGGTGTTGAGCACCCAGACGAACTCGCAGCTGCCGGGATCCGACGGAATGCTTCGTATCGTCCAACAGCCGACGCCGTTTTCTCCCCTGCAACGAGCGAATTTATCCTAGTCAATCGCTTCGCCAAAAACGCCGACGGCAGCGCACCTTATGTACTTATCGTTTTTCATATCCAAAGAGGGATGCGACGTCGAGACGCTCGCGATGGAATAACCGTCGTCGATGCGTTGCCAGTGCCTGAGATTGATGAAGTCGCGCGAGCTGACCGCGCCGCGCGCGCCGTTCGCCGAGACCTGGTAGCTGATGTCGGTGTGTTCGTCGATTATTTGCACCCGGTAGGACTCGAGCAGCGCGGGATTCCACTCCGGCATGGACTCCACGCGGTAGAAGAGCTCTTCGAAGAGATATTTCGCCGGTATGTTCACAACGCTCTGCGAAACATCGATTAGAATGACAGCGGCGACAACCGATCGCTACTTACGGTCAGCTTGAATATCTTCCTAGCCTTGGGGGCGGGCTGCAGCCACTCGACGACGTCCTGCCCGACCTGCTTCGAGCGCTTCCACTCCGGGCTCTTCAAGAACTCTTGAGACTCCCGCATGGCTAGCTCCCCTTGAGAGACATAATTAGATATCTGCGAGCAGCAACAGAGAGAACTCACATCGCACCGCGTGCCAAAAACCCGCCGCGTCGCGCACTTACTTCGGTGGGCGAGAGGCTCGCCGGTGGGAAACGGACCGAAGTGCCGACATCGAATCGATGCATCGAGCTGTTTGGCGACTGCAGCGGCGAGTAGAAATTGCCGATGCTCTCAGTGTACATGGAGGGCAAGCCCTGCACGTAGCTGCGCACCAACGGCGTCCGCTCGGTCTCCGGCGTCGCTGCGAAACGGTGCGACAACGTGCTTTAATGCGCATAACGACGGGCGCTGGCGTTCACTTACGTATTAGTATTTGGTTGGCTTGTAGCTCTTGCGGCAGCACCCTATAGTCCAAAAACCACGTTTCGCCCCATGACAGGACAAACGATATCAGCACCAGAAGGACGCGAAACACCTGTTGTTGATCGGTCGCCAGCCACTGAAACGTCATCCGACAAAAGTGCATTAGCTGCTTGATTAGCGACGAACGAGCGGGACGCAATCGTAATCGTTGCGCATAAATTGCTAATCAAATTATATTTGCCGAATTTCTCATCGTCCAAGCGCAAATCATTGTGAAAATCGTTACGCTATAATGTTCGGATCAAACTGTGTGTTCTTCGCTTGGAAATTCTTGAAAAGCACTACGATTCATGTCCCAAATCATAGAAACCGTGCGACTACCCAAGTAAATAAAGTGCAATTACTTACATTATAGACAAAAACCTTAGAAATAAGAAACGCGCAAGTACATGTCGTCGACAACTAAAAGAATAAATACAAATTAATAAGGCGCTCGATGCCCTTTACAGCATAGTTGTAATTACCGCAATTATGATCCAATGGTGGATGTAAAAGATTGCGTAAAACAGTATCAAAAGAATGAACCTACAGCCGGCCAGGAGGACTATATCGAACATGGAAGCGTGGATGTCATAGTGCACCACCTCTTCCTTCAGCGCATCGAAAATGTTCTCGCCCTTGAGCTAAAAGTGTAAAACTCACATCAGCGCACACAATCCCACAGCGGGCACGACGAGCAATAGTTACCATTATTATGATAAGCCACATGAGACTAATGAACGTTAAATCGAACGTAACGAAAAGGCAGAAAAATCTACGGACGTTCGACATTCGCCCATCGACGCGCAGCCCACCGAAGTAGTCTGCGGACGATATGTAATACTCCGGCCTCAGGGAGGCCAAGGTGTTAATACTATGAGAATGCGCTATAACAAACGAAACGGAATGGTTTTAGTCTTTCGGGCGCTTGCTTTCGGATGGTTCGAACCAGATGAATGCATGAGCTACTCACAGATTTCGGTTGGCGATTGGACATTTTGATTGTTTGAATCGTGCGAGTTCGATTGTAATAATTGATCGGCGGCATTTCGGCACTCTTGTAAAGTCATTGTGCGTCAAAGTACGTGAATGCGTAAACGAATGCTCATTGCGTTTGACCCTAGCTACGCTTCGGAAGTACAAAGAACATTTGAAAACAAACAAGTAGTTATTAACCTCCTGGACGAGCGCGACGATGTAAGCTCACCTGTTGTCTTATTCTCTCCAAGTGCAAAGGTTCATGGCAGCGTTGTCTCGAGCACCAGCGATACTATTATTAAATTAATGACTAATGACCGCTGTATTATCAATTTGTTCGTAATATCGTTGGTATATTTCAACTAACGATACGCGAGCGCCAGAGTAAAACAAGCCAGCTAAAGTAAAGCACCTTGAACTAACTGCGCAACCAAATATACACATGGATGAAAATAAGGGGGGTGACACTTATTTGTTAACAAGACATCTTATAATAAACATAATAACCAAAAATTAATTAATATGTAACAATAAAAATCAATTAATATATATTCTTTAAGAATAACATATTTAATTATTGATCTTAAACAGTTTTATAAGCAAAAATGTTCTCTGGCTGCGTTTCAGACTTGTTTCTAATCATGCTAGACAACCAATTATACACGTAAATTTAAATTATTTATTATCAAACAAACATCTTCATTGCAAATCAACAGAAAATCTAATTACAAAACACAATTTACAAACGGTTGCATTAATTGGATAATTTTACAATCGAGTTTTAGTATGAATAGATTAAAATTTCTTCCGTTGGCATGTTTGTATCCAATTTCGCTAGGCAACAACAAACGAATGCAAACATTGTCCTGACGCTCGAAACATTCGGAATAATCAACGTAATCGCAATTATCCCGATCGCGCAAGCATGTTTTCCGCAAATATCGTAATCAACGATGGGGATTTCACCAAAACAATCTACACCATGGTGAGTCACTCGCGAGCGCCTTGCGCCAAACAATCGCACATGTTTTTGTTCTTAGATCAAGGAAGGACAACACGCGGAGGCCATCAAAGTCTTGCACGGCATCCCCGAGTCGAACACGTGCCAAGCGGGATTGTCCCTGCTCGCTTACTGCTACTTTCACATTCAGGACTTCAGTAACGCCGCGACGTACTACGAACAATTGACGCAGCTTTACATGGACAACAACGATTACAAGATTTATTACGCGCAGTCGCTGTATCAGGCTTGCTTGTATGACGAAGCTTTCAAAGTGTCCGAGAGCATAATTGACGAGGAGTACGCTCCCAAAGTGAAGTAAGCCTGAAAGGGTTTTAATGAAGGAACTAATTCATTTAGTTGCAGGTGACCAAGTTGCAAGCCGCCATCAAGTACGGCCAGGAAGATTTGACCGTGGCCAAACACTTGGTGGACTCTTGCAGTCCCGAAGACCCCGACACCGAGGTGAACCTGGGCTGTCTGCTGTACAAGGACGGCCATTACGAGGAAGCTCTGAATAAATTCATGACGTCCTTGCAAAACATTGGATTCAAGCCCTATTTGAGCTACAACGTGGCTTTGTGTCATTACAGACTCAAAGAATATGGGCCGGCACTACGATGCTGCGGTAATTTATTGTTTTCAACGTGAAACGAATGATTCTGTGATTTAATGACAATTCCAGCCGACATTATCGAACGAGGCATTCGAGATCATCCCGAACTGAGCGTCGGGATGCAAACGGAGGGAATCGAAGTGCGATCGGTGGGAAACACGCTCACCTTGCACGAGACGGCGTTAACCGAAGCGTTCAACCTGAAAGCTGCGATTGAGTACCAGATGAAGAACCGTACGCCATGTTCTCGTGCGAATCCGCCATTTTGTTTCTGATTCGTTGTTCTTTCGCAGTGGACGCTGCGCGGGAAGCTTTGACCGACATGCCGCCGCGCGCAGAGTACGAACTGGACGCCGTCACTCTTCACAATCAGGCCCTGATGAACATCGATCAAAATCCGGCGGAAGGTTTCGAGAAGCTGCAGTTTCTGTTGCAGCAAAATCCATTCCCACCGGAGACGTTCTCGAATCTGTTGCTGCTGTATTGTCAGCATGAGTGTTACGACCTGGCTGCCGATATCCTCGCTGAAAACGCGCATCTCACCTACAAATATTTAACACCTGTTAGTTAATAATCTTAGTTCGTAGCGATTGACTGATTTCGCTGCTAATTGCAGTACTTGTACGATTTTCTGGACGCCATCATCACCCAACAAACGTCCCCTTCGGAGGCGTATCAGAAGCTGGACGATCTGGCCAATCGCCACACCGAAGTGCTGCGAAAGCTGACCAAGCAAGTGCAGGAGCATCGCAACAACAACGACACCGAAATGGTGAAGAAGACCGTGATGGATTACGAGGAGTGCCTGGATCGATACATTCCCGTGCTGATGGCGCAAGCGAAGATCTACTGGGAGATGGAGAACTATCCGCAGGTGGAGAAAATATTTCGCAAGAGCGTCGAATTTTGCAACGACAACGACACGTGGCGATTGAACGTCGCGCACGTCCTCTTCATGCAGGAGAACAAGTTCAAAGAGGCCACGGGCTTCTACGAACCGATCGTGAAGAAGAATTACAATGACGTGAGCTAATAACCATTCTCCTATCATAATCTCAATGAATTTTCTCGTTAGATCTTGAACGTGAGCGCGATAGTCTTGGCCAACTTGTGCGTGTCGTACATAATGACCTCGCAAAACGAAGAGGCCGAAGAACTGATGCGGAAAATCGAGAAGGAAGAGGATCAGTTGGCCTACGAGGAGCCGGACAAGAAGTACTTTCACTTGTGCATCGTGAATCTGGTCATCGGGTAAGCCATTTCACATTCCCAACCTGACCGTAACGACTGCGTTCCGCAGGACTTTGTACTGCTCGAAGGGCAACTACGAGTTCGGCATCTCTCGAATAATGAAGTCCCTCGAGCCGTACAACAAGAAGCTGGGTACGGACACGTGGTTCTACACGAAGCGCTGCTTCCTGAGCATGATCGAGAACCTGGCGAAGCACATGATCGTTCTACGCGACGAGGTTATTCAGGAGTGCATCAGTTTTCTCGAAAGCTGTGAAAGTACGTTTAGAATTCAATCCCTGTCGAACAAAACTAACGTGTTAATCGTAGTGTACGGGAAAGGAGTTAAAACCGTTGCAATCTCGCCGTTCGCGGAAGAAGACGAAACGCCAAATGGACAACAGACTGTTACATACGAAGCTCGTGCGATGAAAGCAATCCTTCTTAAATTACAAACCTACTAGATCTTTCTACAAAGTTCTATATTAATGTAACAAACGGAACGGCTACAAGTCTAGTTTTATTAACGTAACATTCCGTAAAGATTGAGTATTACTTCAGACAATGGTGTAAAACGAGAGGATAGTAAAAAATGATCGCACCACGTGTAACAGTTTTAGTCTCGAAATTCGTTCGCAATGGCTTCGTCAAAATCGATAAAAATTCATCACACTCCTCCTCGTCGTGAGCCCATTCGTTCGTCGTTTACCTTAAGCCTAGATATATCACTATTTAAATTCAACGCGTTAGTTAAAAAGCCGTCATAAGCAGGTGCCGAGTATATGCTATTTGAAACGGTTAAATTCATTGGTTATTAGTCCCTGAACGAGGGGATTTACAGCGGTCGCAAACGGACGCGCTCAAACCACGACGCCGCTCGACGCCATCTTGTTCACGCCGCACGTGCCGTCCCCGCGGAAGACTCTGTAGTAGCCCTGCTCGCCCCACCTGGGTCCCCACGAGTTCTTCACTATCCAATACGGTTTGGTCTTGTTGAACAGTTTAAACGCTGCGAGCAAACATCAAGCGTCAACGATGCGCATCGAAGAAAGAAGGAACGTCGTTATACTCACTGTCCACCCCGTAGCCTACAATGAGCACGCCGTGATCGAGATTGTTAGGATCGCACAAGAACTTGAAGGGGTGCGAGACGCCGCCCATGTACAACTGCATCGCGTTCGCGTTGATGCCGATCGAAATCGGGCCGTTCTTCACCAGGAACTTCGCCATGTCGTCCTCGTTCTGGCTCACGTTCACGGCGCCGGAGAGCTGCACGCGCGCCTTGGACTTCTTGAACGCGCACTTCTCGTCTTCCGCGTCGTAGGGGTAGTCGCTTTCCGTTTCGAGACCGCCCAGTTCCTCGATCACCCTGGCGCAGCAAGTAAACAAAGTTATACAACTTTGTAAGGATAAAAATCAACGAAGGAAAACGTTACCTGTACGCGTTGTCCATCCAGCCGCCGTTGCATCCCTGGTCCATCGTGTCGCAGTCGACCAGCTCCTGCTCGGACAACTCCAGCAGCTGGCCGTGCTTGATCGCGTACTGCCCCTCGACGTTGCCGGTCACGCTGAACGCCCAGCAACTGCCGCACTGGCCCTGATCCTTCACCGGCGTCACGGCCCCCTTGGCCCTCCAGTCGTACGCGGCGGGCAGCTCGACGTCGGGGATCTTCGCCTGGCTGTAAGGGATCGCGTTCTCCTCGCGCAGCTCCGGCCTCAAGCCCAAGCGCTGGCGAAACTCGGCGACGTGCAGGTCGGCGAAGATCGACGCGCCGTACACGGCCGTGCCCTGTTCGTATTTGTTCAGCTCCTCGGCCTTCTTCATGTTCTCCTTGAACAATCCAAAGCGGTACTCTTCCTCCTCGGGCGTCTTATAGACTTTGTCGTACTTCGTCGCGAACGCGCGGAATCCGGCGCGCGCTCGCAAATCATCGAAAGCGATCGACCTTTTGGATCTAAACGAATGCTGCTCCTCGCCGCATTTCACATCCGTTTTCCTTCCGTTGGGCAGCCACGGCTGGTCCCAGATCGTAATGTCGCACGTCTTCGCGACGGCGTCTTTCTTCTCGCCGCAAAGCGAGGTGTCTTTGTTATCGTTCTTCAAGCAATCCGATTCGATGATGTCGCATTTCAGCTTGTACAACATGCCAGCCACAACTTGCTTGCTGGCGCGGTGGATTTTGAAGACTTTGTACTTATTATCATGAGCGGAACGAGCGTCCAACTGCAACAGAGTCTCTTTGGCTAGGTTAAGCATTTCGGGATCGTTCGTGGAATCGCTGGGCGCTCCGGCAACGCCGCGCTTCGATCGAAACGAATGCTTCGCCGCTCCGCACTTGATTTCGGTCTTCTTGCCTTGCGGCAACCACGGTTGGTTCCACACCTCGATCTCGCAGGTCTCCGCGGAAGCCTCCTTCCTCTCGCCGCATAGAGAAGCGTCCTTCGGGTCGGTCCTCGGGCAATCCGACTCGATGATATCGACTTTCACCTTGTGCAAGACGCCGGAGACGATTTGCTTGGTGGCGTTGCGGATCTGCACGAGTTTGTATTTATTCTCGCGCAAACCCTTCGAATCCAATAGGATCAAAGATTCCCTCACGAGTTTGATCGTTTCGGGATCATCTGCAGCGTCGTTGGCTCCGCCGGGAATCGACCTCTTCGATCTGAAGGAATGCTGTTCCTGCCCGCAGAAAACGTCCGTTTTCTTGCCGTTCGGCAACCAGGATTGGTCCCAGATCTTGATCTTGCACGTCTTCACCGGGGCGTCTTGTCTCTCGCCGCAGAGGGCGGCCTCCTTCGGTTCGTTCTTCAAGCAATCCGATTCGACGATGTCCGCGTGAATCTCGTACGCGAAGCCGGACACCACCTGCTTGGTGGAGTTGTGGATCTTGACGAGCTTGAACTTGTGATCGAGCTTGGAGCGCGAGTCGAGTTGGATCAACGTCTGCCGGACGTGATCGATGATCTCGTCGTCTCGCGCGGGTTGGACGCCGCCCAAAGCTTGACGCTTCGACCTGTTCTTATCGACGTCTCGTTCGATCGGATGGCAGCGGTGTTTCAGCAGCTTGGCGTGCTCCCTGGCGTAATGAATCATCAGTTTGCATAATTTATCATTAGCGGCGGGGTAGCATTCGCCGATTTCGTTGCACTTCGTCGTGGCGAACCGCACGACCAAATGGTACACGGCCCCTTCGAGTTCCAGCTTCTTGACCTTGATAATGTCGAGGACTTCGTGTCGCAGCGTGTCGTCGTCGAGGCTTTCGCCGGCGAACTTTGCCAGATCCTCCACCAACTGCTTCTCTTCATTGTAACCGGCGACATCTCTCTTTCCTCTTTGGTCACAATCGTTGTCGATGTCGTCGTTGGCGGATGAACTCGAACTCTTCTCGCACGGATTTTTACGTTTAAGTTTCTTTGCCTCGTCGCTCTCTAAACTTTCGCTTGTGTTCGGATCCTGGGATCGCTTCCTTCTTTCTAAGACAGCTTCAGTTGTTCCTTCGAGGAATTCAGCTTCAGTTGTCACTTCAGTTGCAGCAGGCTGGTCATTCGGTTCAGTTCTAGCTTCGTCGCTCTCTTCGGATGAAGAAGAATCCGGCGTGGTTTGTCGCCGAGTCCTTTCTTCGACCGACTCCGACGATTCGGTGCTGTCCTGCGATTCCGGCCCGGTCGTGGTTTCCGAAACGAGCACGTCGGTGCTCGTAGGCAAAGACGGCACGTCCTCGACGGCCAGCTGCGAGTTGCGCACGCCGAACTGCGTCGCTTCGACCTTCAGCGGCAGGACGGAGAGGTCGGTCGGATCGGTCGGGATGATCTGCGACTCCAAGTCCAGCAGACGCGCCACGCTGATCTCCGGCTCGAGATTGCCGGTCTCCGCCATCTTCTCGTAGTTCGGACTCTCCGGCACGACCTCCGGCACCTCCGCGGACTTCTTGTACTCGTTGTTAACGTCGATCTCGTTGTCGAAGTCGTTGCGGTTCCTCTTCGCGCTGACGGCGGCGAAGTCCTGCGACAGCGTGCAGTTGTTGCCGACGATGTGCTTCTCGTCGCTGATCCACGGCTTCTGGATGTACTCGACGCGGCAGACGCGCGTGCCGGCCGCGGCGTCGACGGGACACATCGGCGGATTCTCGACGACGTGCGCGTCGCACACGGTCGGCGCGACCTCCAGGAGGAGGACGAACTTGACGCCGGCGACGATCTCGCGCTGCAGCCGGAGCACCCTGATCGACACGTGCTTCTTCGCCCTCTCCGCCTCGAGGTGATGCAGCGCGGTCGTGACGAGGTTCTCGACGCCCGGAACGTTCACGTCCAAGTCCACGGTGCAGCCCGGACAGTATTCGGATTTCTGCACCGAGGGCAAGTGCGTCTGCCCTCGCTGAGGAAAACAACACGTTAGTGCGAGAGATAATTTATGGCATGGGCGAATGTACTTGTTCGGTTGTTGTCTCCACCGAGGGTTCGACCTCGGGCGCTGCTTGAATGTTCGGCTGGCAATCAACGTTCATAGCCTGATAATCATTGGTGGCTGCGATGTACTCCACGAAGCCTTTGCAGACGAATGCGGCGTCGGGGCACCCGGTATATGCGTGGCATTCGCCGGCAACCTCAATCTCGATGAAAGTGACATCATCCTGACTCTAAAAACCACATTCTGATTAGGATTCGCTAGTCGCAGCGAAACGCACGATTCGATGTTTTGAATCAGCGTCTACGTGCGCACATAAGATTAAAGTGCAAAAGTTATCAACTGGGCCAAAGCGTGACAAAAACAATCGTCAACATTTGCGTCGGTGTAAACTTTTTTAAAATTCCGACCGCAACGTCCAAACGTTGCGACGCCTCCAGGCGGCGCTAATTATACGTTGTTATTATTAAGTGCGATGGAAATAACTCCCCGCGCGCGTGCGAACGTGCGAAATTGGGAACGTACCTTCTTTTGCGCATCGAGCAGGCGGACGAATTCGAAGTCGTACTGCCGATCCGGATTGCCGTTCAAGTGATTGACCACGCTCCATATCTGTGGGCGGTACACGTCCTGCGCATTATTTGCGCTCGTTATCGGCGTGCCGTCGGCGAAAACGCCGCACAGGTGCAGCAGTAGCACGACGACGTGCCGCCGGTGCGGCGCCATTCCGGAACGATCTCTTGGCGCGCTGCGGCCGAACGTACGCGGCGTCTCTTGCTTCCGACGAACGGACGACTCGGACGACTGCTTCGCTCCTCGCCGATCCGCGTCGTGTTGTGCGCGTCTCAGCGCGCGCGGTTAATTTTATTCATTCCGTCGGCGCACATCGCGCGCATCCATGCACCGTCTTTCGTGCGACAAGTGCGGCGAGCGATACGCACTTGTACGCGGAAGGAGTGCCGGTGTTGATGCTCCGTCGCCCTCCGTCACGTAGCGACATCTGAGCATTTCATGTCAATGAAATACACCACAATACGAAACAAACTTATGATAAAAACGTCAAAAATTTATTAGGAATTATTTGTTAGTGCAACGGAAAGGTTAACAGTTATATTTTATAGTTTGTTGTTGATTTTAAAACAATTGAAACGCAAGTTAGTTATGTAATTTGCCACTAGATGTCGCCATCGTGACGTGAGAAGTAAAATAACGCTAAAACACGCTATATTTGTCAATGGAAATATAAAAAAATTAATTAAGTAATATTTTAAACATTATACTATAATAATATCTATGTAATTACAGTGCTGTATAAAAATTTATGAAAAATATATTTTGTATTTATAACCTAGCTTCGAAATAAATCCAACAGAGGGCGCTAGGAGTACCGTTGAACGATTTAAATCCGCTGCGCGGATGTTTTTACAATTTTATTTCTGTAACATTACCGATATTACTCATTGACGGCGCATATTAGCAAACTCAGGTGCAACGCCCACGCGGCTATCTGCATTCTGCTTCGCGTGATTTGCATTCTCATCGTTCGCCGTGCGCGAAACTTGCAAATTGTGCAACACGATGCATCACGTGCTGGAAGCGCAAAGTCCGCGTCGCATTTGTTTATTTATAAACGAAAAATGACATAAGCGACGTGCGCGCGCGGCGGTGCGCAAGCTCGCGCGCTCGCGAAGATGTTTTTATTTTATGTCGAATACGTCCGATGCAATTGCATCAAATCAAAGCGTGAGTCAGCGAGCGATCGAAAATAGAATGCGCACGCGGCAAGAACACCGGCGGCGATTAATTGTTACACATTCGAAGGTCGCTTTTTGTTCCAGCCGGCGTGCGCTTTTGGCGAAACGGAACGCGTGCGCGTGTCGGCTAAAAATAGCTGCGCGATCGTCGGATTCTTAATGCAATTTAAGCTATTGCGCGGCAGAGCGCTCGGTAACATCTCTAAGCGGTCGTATTGAGGTCTCGATTAATTTCGAAGCCTTTCAAGACCATCTCGGCGCACGCGACGAACGGACGGGAAGTGCCGGACGGCCGCGCAGAAATCGAATTCGTCCGTTTCGTGAAAATCGTGCGCAGATGTTAAACGAACGAGCTCGCCGTAGATATCGCTTTCCAACGCGTCTAAGTCGCATGCAAATAAACCGAAGCAGTTCATTGTGTTAAGGACGCCGTTTATTAGCACGTTTCGGTGCGGAATATGAATGCATACTTATTTATAACCGGCGCGCACTTGCAGACGGCACGGTGCGCGTTAGCGTTATGAGAGCGACCACGCTTCGAAATCGCGCTCTGAATTCACGCTCTTTGCAGATGGCGACACATGCAGTGCGCCGTTGCGCCATCTGTTAAGCATTTTCGAATCAAATTAGATAAAATTAAATAAGTTCTTATCGCTTTACTCGTTGCATCTTGTCGCCGTAAATTATACGACGGCAACAAGTTGCTGCCTATTAGCTGTACGCGGGTTTTGGCTGCCGGTGCAAATCGACGTAAAAGTTTGTTCGTTTTGTTTAGATTAATTTTATGGCGCTCGGCGGAGATTTCGCCAGTCGCGGCGTGTCGCCGCCGCGTAAAACGAGTATCTCGGGAAGGTTAAAGGTGTAGCCGCATGCCAGCCCGTTCGTAATTAAATATCGAAACGAGTTTTTAGATATTACACGCTACCACAGTTTGTGTTTATATTGCGGCATACGTGAAATGCTCGCCGACGTAAACGGATATGCGTCGAAATACAGCTGGAAAGTGTCCGGATTGAAATCTATATTTGAGTTAACCTAACCTTACCTAACCTAACTTAACTTAACATAACCTAACCTAACCTAATTTAACCTAACTTAACTTAACATAACCAAACCAAACCTAAATTAACCTAACCTAACCTAACCTATACAAACCTAAACTAACCTAATCTAATCTAACCTAACCTAAACTAACTTAACCATGATTTTCGGGGAATGTCCTTGGCACGATTATTTGGCGTGCATGGACATTTTTTGGGTTTCAAATGTTCAGGTTTTCCTGTGCAAGAACATTTTTCCTCATTTTCAATGACAATATAAAATTGATGAAGATATCGATCAGCAGCGTCTAAACTTCGAACGTTATTGCCCGCCTTCGACATCTTCTTGTTTTCACTCACTTTTCAATTCCGACGTCGGCGTCGCGGCCGCCCATCTTAAACTTCCCGAATAAAAGTTAAGTGTTTAACCCAGTTGAGCTGAAATTCCGCGCAACTCGCTAGCATATTGTTTTCGATAATAACTTTTCTGCGTAAGTCAGAAGAAGCGGCTAAATTGTAAGCAAGCGCAGAAAGCGACTTTCGGCGAAACAATGATAACTCGATAACTCGTCCGCTAATGGCACGACAAATACGAGCGTGCAAACAGAGATGCTTCGCCCGATGCTAATGTGCTTTTAATTTCGGATTATCTCTTACGGCGCAATCCTAATTGCCGATAACGATAATAACGTCGACGCGCGGCCGTCCGAGTTAATGTTTATTATGCGCTCGTTGCATGTCCATTGCCGATAACGACGGCAAGTGTCCGAAAGTCTGGACGCACGACGTGACCCGTAATTCGAGTCGAAGCGAAATCTAATCACTTTCGGGAGCTCGTCACAAGTCCGCCCGAGCGGAAGCTAATTTGATGCGAATTCGATCTTGATCCACGGCCGCAGGGAGTTATCACTCGAGACCAGAGATCGCTTCGTGCACTTTTTTGGTTGAAACTAACGCACCAGTTTATGGTGTTTTCTATACGCCAAATTCCCCTAGTTTTCACGCATTGCGCATGCGCACCAACGCCGACGGCGGTGCGCGTGCGCGGGCAACGTCGCAGAGCGCGCAGCCACAATGTCGGCGAATCTCATCAGTGAAAATGATAGAAACTTTGATTGCGATAGATGCTGCCCGTTCCGGCCCCAGTGTGAAAGATATTGCGCGCTGATCGTGCGTGACGCTCGTCCATCACACGCCGGCGACACGAGACGCTGCAATTCCCTCCTGCGCCGTCCTCTCGCGCGTCGTCTCGTCGGCGGGTAAAATGCAGTCGGAACGTAGCAGGCGGCGGACGTCACGGCGTCCTCGTGACGACGCGCGGCGCTCGCATGTTTGTTTATTCGTTTGAGTTCTCGTTTCAAATTATTCATGTGTCATTTTGTCCACAAAATTATTTTGTTGTAAAATCGCATAGAAATTTTCCGTTGTAAATGTTCGCGCGTCCGTCGGTCGGCCGTTCGATGTGTGGTGGAAGAGCCGCTGCGCTTTCGTTTTGTGGACGCGTCCTTCGGCGAGCCGCGGCAGCCGCCATCATCTAAGCGAACGACGTCGACGGCATGCGATACGTTCGCGAGCAGGTGATTCGATCAACTTCGCCGCGGCGGGCGAGAGCGTCACGTTGCGCGGGATGTTTCAGGCAGGAGCACTCGTCGCGATCGGAACGAAGATGGTGGTCCGCTGCGGATGGAGCGCGTAGCTGATCGGTGCAGGATCAGTTAGCATGCGATTCGGTGGCGCGGGCGAGCGCGATCAGAGAGTGCTCCAAGCGTGGGACTGGTCTAGCGAGAGCGCGGCCCGCATCGTCTTGGACGCTTCGCACAGCCAGTGGGTCAGTGGCGTGTGCGCCAGTTTGGTCGGGCGTCCTTGCGGCGCGCGCGCGCCCCGCGCCACACTGACACAGTGCGGCGCGAGCGCGCCGCGAAAAGCGACGCCGCGCGCGCGGCGGAAAACCGGCGATCCTGCGGCCGCGAGCGGCGCGCGCGCGCTCGCGCTCTCTCGTTCCGCTCCGCGCGCGGCGGCGGCGCGCGCATCGCGTGCTGATTTTCAGCCAGGACGACCACATTGTTCTGCGCGCTCGCGCTCGCGTTCAGTCCGGCGCGTTCAGTCAGTCAGCGAGCGGCGAGGCGCCCGGTGCACGAGACGTCGATCGCGTGCGCTCCGACCGAACGCCACCACCAGTGAGCAGTGAGCAAGTGCGCGGCGCGGCTGCGAGGCCGAAAAACCAGGCTCGGTCACACTGTCGCGCGCCGCGTGCATGTGCGCTCCGCCGCTACGCCGCGCGTCGTCACCACTGAGCTGCGCGCAGCGCTCGCGGCTCGGCCCGCACGTCCGCGACGCCCAGCGCTCGCGCTCGCGCTGGCACGCACGCATCGCGAAGTGAAGTCGCACGCTTTATGCTAATGGACATCTGAATTTTCAAGATGGCCGCCGACTCGGGTATGGATACGTGCCCATCGCCGGAGATCGCGGACTCCAGGAAGAGGCCGCTCGACGGAGACACGGAGAACGGCGACACGAAGCGCTCGCACTTCAGCTCAGGTAATCCAACCGCGCCAACCTAGTTCCCTAGCCCGCCGCCGTGCCCGCGCGTGCACCTGCGCGGCAGCCAGCGGGGGAGCGGCGAGGAAAAGGGCGTGCTGGGCGCCCCGTTCGTCCTGCGAGCGAGCGCGGCGCGAGAGCGGGCGGCGAGCCTTGAGATCAGCTGTGCACGCGCGCGCGCGCGAGACCGACCCGCGCGCCCGCCACGGGGGCAGTCGGCGACAGCAATGCGGGCGAGCAGGAGCAGGCAGCGCGCGCCGCGAGCGCCGGCAGCAGACCCGCAGCGATCGTCGGCGTTGTCGCTGGTGTGACGGCCGCCCGCCCGCTCCGACGACGTTTTGGTTGTTGTCGTCGCTTGCTGCGCGCTACTGCCACTGCCAGCCGCAGCACCGCACCAGCCGCAGCCGCAGCCGCAGCAGCAGCAGCAGCAGGCCAGCAGCGTCGCCGCCGCCGCCGCACGTATCAGCCAGCTAAATGATAAACGATCCGGCGGAAACGTTCCTCTTTGACGGTCTGTTGTTTTCGTTGCCGATTGGTGAGTCAATCACGCCGCCCGCTCATCGCTCGCTCTCATCTCTCCTCGCATTCTCGCCGCCCCCCACTGCACATTGCTCTCCGCCGCGTCGCAATCATCGCCGCCACCGCCACCGGCACCAGCCGTGACCTTTTCCTCGCGCGCCGGCCGAGATTTCCGGCCGGAAGGCGCGCCGCGCGGCGCCGCACAGCTGTTCGGGCTTGGGTAACCTTAAACTTTGCTCCGGCGAGCGTGCCACATCATTGCGCGACGCCCGCCCGCGAAGTATCGATTGCGCGCGCGGCTCGGACCGTCTTTCCGACGGCCGCCGCCGCCGCCGCCGCCGCCATCGTCGCCGCGTACGTGACGATCCGGCGTTACGAATTGCGCGGCGTCGGTGCCGCATTGTGCGCGGCGCGATAAATATCAGGCGGGTCGCGGCCGGAGCGCATTTGTTATTCCGGCGGTCGGTTGCGTCACTTTGTTCGTCCGAGCGAGCGGACGCAGTCGTCGTCGCTCGGCGTTCGATTTTCGGCGGTTTGCCGCGACTTCGTTTCTCGCGTTAGGAGAGTGGCGAAAGTTTGGAGACGGCCGGGCTTATCTCCGGCGGAGATTAGGCGCGAGGAGCGCGCGTGCCACCTCGCGTGCGTTGTCGTCACTAAATGTTTGCGTTATCAGGCAAGCGTGCGCGCGCGTCGTGCAGTTTGCGTTCGAAGGTTGCAATTTGTTTCGGCGCGCAAGCTCGGGAATGTTCGTCGCACGGTCGCTGACGATCGTCGCCGAACGTTCGCGATGACCGGGCGTGGAAGGATTCGCCTTTACACGTGGACGCGATGCGATCCGCCGCCGACGTAAACAAGTGGGAGGCGAGTGGGTCGTCGAGGAATCGCTCTTCGGTCGAAATTAACGATTGATTGCGTTCGCAAAGTCGAGCGTTAGCTTGGCGAGTGCGCTAATGACGAGCTCGGGCAACGGCGGTGAATTTCGGCGCCGCTTGCTGCTTTGACTAGACTTAAAGGTTATTTAATCGCCGATTAGACGAGTCGAAGCGGTCTAGGGACGAGGCGCACTTAATTACGTGCTCGCTTGTGCTCATTACTATAAGCCGATTACGCTCGCGCTGCGAGTGAATTATTCAATGTTTACGTTTAGAAATTCGAAATTAAAAAACGCGCCGGAGAAACGAACGCGCGGATGAATGGGTGGAATTTGGTCGTTGGAAATTGTCGAAATTTGGAAACCGGGGGCCCGCACGTTACGCGCACACGCACACACGGCTTGTTTGCTCGCTCGTTGATATTTACGAAGCGATGAATTATTCATCGGCTTCTTGCCTAAGCGCGAGGCGTGCGCGCACGCATTCTGCGTTCGCGCGGCGGACGAACGAAAGTTGGCCGCGGCGGAGCATTTGTGCCAAGGTGACGCTGGAAATGCTGTTTCTATTTTTTTCTTCTTCTTCGCTCCAAGGAGCTTTGGAGGCGTCCCGACTCGACGTGATTTTTCCTGCGCGGGCGCGGGCGTCGTTTGGCTGCAAAATTCGCCTGCATCGAAGGTGGAAATTGTTACGATCGGAACGTTTAAGAGTCGATGGCGTTCGCATAAATTCACAACGTTTGGGGATGAACGTGCGGCCGCGTGAGAAATGGAGTGCGCGTAATTCCGCGGCGGATTCTCGTGCGCGAAGGTCGTCGACTTTTGCGAATAAGGCACACAATCGATTCGCTTGCCGTTCGGGAGTCGGTAATGCGGCATAAAGTACGCGGCATTTGTTGCCACGTGGGTTGTGCACGTAGAAATGAATGTCGCAAGATTTATTTCGGGTGTCGCGGGGGGCGAGTTGGTTTTTTATATTTGACCATCGCGCCGAAATATAACAAGCGCATCGTTTATTCTGGAAATTTGCGCTAAGATTTGGTTGGAAGTTGCAACAAGAGCAATCGCGGGGGCAACGAATTTGCCAGAACGGTCGCTACGGACTTGAGCAGGAGATTGCCCAACTGGCCCCGCCGTACTCCCCCGTAATTACGAGATTTGCAAAGTTTACGACTCTAATGCCGCAGTTTCGAGTTTACGAATGCAAATACGCCAAGCTCGAATGCACCGATTTTGCTCTCGTCGCTTGACGCCGCTCGACTCGACAATGCGCGCGCCATTATGACTTGCGCGACTCGAACGGAGTGCGTGTTAATTCCTGGCCGCGCTTTGACGCACAAACGCGCGCATATTCGGAAGGAGTGATCTTTGCCGCCGCGCCGAGGGCTCGAGTTTCGTTCGCGTCGGAAACGCGCCGGTCGGCGTCGGTTGCGCTCGCGTGTTTTCTTTGCTTATCTTTATTTGGCGCGCGATAAGGGCGTCGAGCGGAAAGCGCAGTCGCCCGAATGCGCGAGGGTCAAGAAACACGTAATCGCGCGAGCGCCGTTTGTAGTGCGTGGTGGTTTATCGATAAGCATGCAAATTTTCGAAAAGCTCGAGAGGCAGATAAAGAATTTGATAAGTTTCGTTTGATTTGTCGGATTTTGTGGTGTCGGAAATGCTTCAATTTGATTTAAGTCGTTCGATCGTATGTAAGTAGTAGAGATTAAGAACTCTAATAATTCCACCTTCGAGCGCAAGGGGGCGTCGTATTTCAACAGAAATGGAGGAAACCTTAAAGTAATTTATCTAAATTTCGATCGATTTTTATTAATTTCGATACCACTCACTTTTGCGCCACTCTTTTCGGCGGTGCGTAACAATGCATTTATTTAATTCACGCATTTTATTCATAGGAACACTGGAACGCGCAATAAAAACTGGTATTGAATACTTTGCAGTAAAAATTACATTTCCTCTGAATTCACTCTCTGATTACCTGTTTTTTATTTTTTTTAGTACGAAATCATAAATTCCATACAAATTATTTTTGTTGCACGCGTTCGATTTCCGGCGTGCGCTGTTTTTTTTTTCTTTCGAAAATTAATGAACCCGTCACGGCTGGGTTTTTATCAAACGCGCGCGCGCGAAGCGATTAGCAGACAAAGCGCGCGCGCGCGTTCGGCGGCAATTTCAAGCGCCGCGCGGAAGTGTCGCGACAATCGGGGCGTTCGTCATTTTCCTGGGATGCGCCGCGCATGGCGGTCGTAAGCTCGGATCGATTCGAAAGACGTCGCGCGCGCGCGCGCGAAATTAACGTCTGATGCAATCGCATCGGGAGCCGCGCGACGCGCACGAGCGCACCGGCGAAATGGCGTCGCGCATGATGGCGGCCGACGGCGGCCATGTTGATTTCGAACGGACGCGATCGGCTCGGCAATGTTTGAATTATTTCGAACGATCGAGCGTCGAAATGCGCGAAATATTCTCGCGCGGAAATTCGATTCGCTGCCGTGTAATTTCGAAGGCGATGCGCGCGCAGCAATTTTCGGACATTTCACACGCATCGTTATCCTGCGCGCGAGGCGATTGAATAATCGGCGCCTCCGATTGTTTTCTTTTTATTGAGTTATTGATGAAACGCGAATCAATCGGCGCTGCGCGACAATGCCGCTGCGAGGATTCGTTTGCAAATCGAAATTGATAATTGACGGCGTTACGTCGACGCGATTTGCATAAATATTTTTGCCCGGCGACATTTTTTGTTTCTCCTTCGACGCCTTATATAATTTACGAGCGAGAGTGTCGTTGCCGTTGTTGTTGTTGTCGTTTTTTCCTCTCTAAATTTCTAAACGAACGAGCGCGTTCGGCACGCGCGCGTTGACCAATCTGTCCGGGGTCGTTTTCGACGCGGTCTGCGCGCGGTCTTGACGCAACCGAAAATGTTTGCGCGTTCGCGCGCGGATCAATTAAAATCGCGGCGAATGTAGAGCGTGAATGGAGCGCGAATGCGTCGAGCGCGCGCGGTGCAGTCGCGACTATAATTAACGCTTGGATTTTAGAGCGAGCGCCGCGCATATGCAATCGTTATGCGCTTCGGCGTGTCGCCTGTGCGCCCACCTTGCCCACCTTGTACTCTCGATCTCCGCAGTTTGCGCTTTACTAGGTCTAGGCTGTCCGCGCGTTTCGCAGTCGAACGCGACGACTTGGAGCGAGCGCGGGGGGCGCGCGAAGAAATCGCGTCGCGCGTCGCGCGTGCGCGACGAGCTCTGGCGGCGGCGGCGGTGTCGGTGGGCGCTCGCGATAATTAACTCAAGGTTGCCCCCGTTCGACCCACTTCCATTCGCTCGCGGCGCGGCGCGCGTTTGTTTACGAACGCGCCGCGAGCTCGCGCGCATCTTCACTCTCCGTTTCTGGAAGCGCTCAACGATGCGCGCGATCGGCGCTTAGCGTCACGTCACGTCGCCTTCATCGATCGCCGCTGGTCGCATGTCATCGTCTTCGTCGTATAGTTCGATTTTTTCAAGAACGGCCGGTCGTCGCGTGCGCTCGTCGATGATCGGCATCGAGTTCGGTGGACGTTCGACCGCGCTGTTTCAATGCGCATGCGTCGGTTGCCCGTCGAGCATGATTCGATGGTCGAACTCGACGATACACTGAATCGGCCAACTGACCAATTGCGAAGGATTGAAAAGATAAGAAAATAATGTGCGGTGGCTGTGCGTTGTAAACGTTTACGACTATTGACGAGCGCGCACGACGGCCCCCTGGTTTAACCTTGATTCGCATCGTTGCGGCTTTTTTCGAATTATGTAATATGCATTACCCGACATCGTAACTACTAGCGTACATATTAAGTTCGTCTCTATCGTTTATCTTTTTTGTTTTTGTTTTCACGAACGTGCATGACTAAACGACGTGTCCCGTTCGATTGTTCCAGGTGGCGATGGAACGTATCATTTCAAAGTGCTGGTGCCGAGCGTGGCGGCCGGCGCCATCATCGGCAAGGGCGGCGAGACCATCGCCCAGCTGCAAAAGGACACGGGGGCGCGCGTCAAAATGTCAAAGTCGCACGACTTTTATCCTGGTGAGTGCCATTTGCGAGCGGCGCGCGCGCGCCGCCTAAAAATAATTTCGATGCGCGTTGCACAACGCGGGCGCGCGCGTGAATGATTCCCGCGTTATTTTCGAGCGTTATTGCAAAAGGACTCGAAATCGGGAGAGCCGGCAACGCGGCGCGCGCCGCGTCGAGTTTTTATTTTTAAAGATGAACGAAGCGCTTGCTTTCCGCGCGCGCGGCGCTTCTGCCGCGGCAAAACAAAACGCGAGCCGCAAACTGCCGCGGCCGCGTCTGCACCCGATGCACCCTGCGTCGGCGGCCAACAGATTGCGCGCCCCTGCCGAAAGAATCGATTCGATTCGGCGGCGGTCACGTCGCGCCGCCGGCGAGATGAAAAAATATGCGCGAATCGCGCGTCCTTCGATTTATGCAAATGTTTAGTAGCAACAATGACGCTATTCTATCTACGCGCGTCGGCATATTGCAATATCGTCGCGGCAAGGTTGCCAATCGTAATTGCATTCCGCCGCGCGCGATGCGGAAGAAGCGCCGATCGAAAATGCGGGAATTTTCCTTCGCGTTTTTTTCCTTCGTTTTTTTTCGCCCCCCGCGTGGCGCGACGCGCCGTTACCGAGCCTTCGTTAGTTTAATATTGATTGCGTGAATGGACGCAAATGAAGTGGGCGGCGAGGCATTGAGGACGCTCTTGTAAGGACGCGCACGAATGAAATAACGCGCGGCTCGTGCGGGGTCGCTGAATAAAAAAGCGTTTGTGAATGTTTTAAGGGCGGCCGCCGAGCGGTGCGCGTCTGAAGCTTTAATCGCGCGATATTTTAAGGCCGCTAATGAGCCGAATTCATTAATTAAGCCCGAAAATCTTCAAACAGGTTGTCGGGCGCGCGAGAGAAATTTGTTAATTTCCGTCTTCATTTCCGCGCGCGCGCGCGCAGCATTCGCAGGTCAAGATTTAATTAGGATAAGTGCCCGTCGTCGTTGTGGGGCTATTTGCGTTGCTCGCGATCGATGCGGAGACGAAGCTAGCGTCTCCGATAAAAGCGTATCGATCCCGCGCCCGCACCGATGAGTTTTCGTTTCAATGGTAATCGACGCCGACGTGCACGTGGAACGCGCTCCTCGCGCGCGTGACGTCGCGTCGTTATCGTAAGGACCTTTTAATCGACGCGCAATTCCAATGACGTCTCTTTGCGGCCATCGCGAGAGTCGAAATCGGAGGGTCGTTCGCGATGACACCTCGTCTTTGGACGTTATTGATTGCGCGGTTGTGTTTTAGGGACGACGGAACGAGTATGCCTGATAACCGGAAGCGTCGAGGCCATAATGGCCGTGATGGACTTTATAATGGACAAGATCCGCGAGAAGCCCGACCTGAGCAAGCCGCCGCTCGCCGAGGGCGACGGCAAGCTGCCGCAGGACCGCGACAAGCAGGTGAAGATCCTCGTGCCCAACTCGACGGCCGGCATGATCATCGGCAAGGCGGGCAGCTACATCAAGCAGATCAAAGAGGCGAGTGGGTCGTACGTGCAAATCTCGCAAAAAGCCAAAGACGTTAGCCTGCAGGAACGCTGCATTACTGTGATAGGTGAGTGTGGTGGCGGCGGGCGCGCGCGCGGGGAGTGCGTGATGCGATGCGATTTCTTCGGTTCGCAGGTGAAAAGGAGGCGAACAAGAAAGCGTGCCTGATGATCCTGGCGAAGGTCGTCGACGACCCGCAGAGCGGCACCTGCCTGAACGTGTCCTACGCGGACGTGAGCGGCCCGGTGGCGAACTACAACCCCACCGGCTCGCCGTTCGCCCAGCAGAACGCCGGCAGCGCGTTCAACGCGTCCACGGCCAGCCTCAACAGCGGCCTCAGCTCGGTGTCGCAGAGCATCATGCTCAACGGCGGGCTGAACCTCAGCCTCAACCTCAACACGCCCGGCCAGAACGTCAGCTCGATAACGTCGAACATTTTGGAGAACATTAAGGTAACGAAGGCGACGGCGCCGCGGCGCTCGACTAATCGCAACGGTGCGCGCGCGTTTCAGATTCAGCTGCGCTCGACCGGCTACTCGGAGACGCAGGTGGTGGAGATCTGCGCCGCGCTCTCGGTGCTCTCGAAGTACGGCATACTGGCGATGGGCCTGGGCATCGGCGGCGCCCATCCGGCGGCCATCTCGAACTACCTCAGCCTCGCCGAGCAGACGCCCGCCGGCACGTTCGGCGCGATCGGCCAGGTGAGCATCGGCGACTGCCTCGGCACCACGTCGCCGACGCCGCGGCCCGCGCTCGAGCGCTACGACACCTTCGACCCGTTCCGTCAGCAGAGCTCGCCGGCGGTCGCGCCCATCTCGCTGAACAACAACAGCTTCGGCCTGGGCACCGGCCAGCAGATGGCCGTGCTGAGCAAGTCGCCGACGCCGGCGGAGCTCTCCGGCGGCAAGGACTCGAAGAACGTCGAGATCGCCGAGGTGATCGTCGGAGCCATCCTGGGTACGTCTCTCGCGCGCGCGCGACCGCCTCGCCGCTCTTTATTGATTCGTGTGTGTCGATTGCGTGTGCAGGTCCGGGCGGCCGATCCCTGGTGGAGATCCAGCAGATCAGCGGCGCGAACATCCAGATTTCGAAGAAGGGCATATTCGCGCCCGGGACCAGGAATCGCATCGTGACGATCACGGGCTCGCCGAACGCCATCAACACGGCGCAGTACCTCATCGAGCAGCGCATCTCCGAGGAGGAGATCAAGCGGGCGCGCTCGAACGCGCTCGGCCCCCTGCAGTGATACAATGGAAAAGGAGTAGTTCGTCGTCAAAGTTTTACAAATTCTCATCTCACAGGTACAACAATCCAACTACATGCGCTAACACCTCACCATCGCTACCGATAAGTTACGCTATAAGGAAGGGTTGAGACGAGAGATCGCAGAATGGCTAAAGTTGCGACGCCGCCTCATCGCATGCACGCACATGCCGGCAGCCGGACGACATCCGCGGCTGTGCCGCACGCAAAAGGCAAATACACACACACAGACACACACACACACGGGTAGACAAAGAAATCGAGCAGGAAAGCAAGCTGACTAACGTTTTGTTCGGAACTCTGGCATTCTGTGGGATCAAACATGGAAAGAGATTTGATTCCGTTTGCTGACAATACTTACGGCTTGACGAGAGAGCAAGGAAAGGGAAATTTTCAAAACGCCACGCTACTACGATGACATTTGATTATAATTATATTATAACGACACGTGCTTTAATCGTTAGTACACATTACACGCGACATCCGGACGATTTCGGGAAGCGCCTCGCTTGCTCGTCCCCGCAGAACGAGACGGCGCGATTTATATTTATACGAGAGAGTTACCCCAGTCGGGACAGGAGCGCTTAGCTTATCGCTGAAGTTGCAACAATATCCAAACATCCCCGCCCACCGATACCGAAAATTCTCAGTTGTGCAGAGCGCGCGCGCGCGTCAAGCCATCTTCGACATTTCTCTCTCTCGCTCGTTAGATTCTCTCGAAATTCATCACATTGCGTCGCTCTGCACGTCAAGCGCTGTACGATTTTCTTTTTCTTTCTATTTTTTTTTTGTTTGTTTTGTAAATATTGTTGTGTAGGTTTTACGAGAGAAAAAATATAAACAATTGTTTCGCACGACTTGGTTCGCTGGCGCTGTTGGCGATTGGCGGACGCTTCGAGAGACCGCTTATTTATGTGCGCTTGGCCTGGCCGCGCTCCAGAGCGCGTCTTATTTATTGATTACCACTACTGATTGTACCTGTAACTTATGAACAATGATTGCGACGCGCAGACGCGCCGGGCGAGCGAGTACAATTCGAGTACAAAGTCAGAGGACGGATCGCGAGCGAACGCGGCGGAGACGAACTGTCGTACAATATTACTTTACCTG
This sequence comes from Ecitodaemon sp. MM-2014, assembly GCA_030557295.1. NCBI lineage: Eukaryota > Metazoa > Arthropoda > Insecta > Coleoptera > Staphylinidae > Ecitodaemon > Ecitodaemon sp. MM-2014. The sequence goes on along the minus strand of JARRAA010025001.1, from coordinate 6,159 downwards.
AGCGTTATTCCTTCAGAGAGAAATCATAGATGAATCTATAATCTATAAGCAAATTATATATGAATATATGAAAGTATATATATAAAGGTATATATTATATATGTAAAACTAAATATATATTGTTGTTATCGCATGTTGTTATATTGTTAATGTTTGGAAATGGCCGGTAACTTTTTTGCGCGACGACTTGTGCGGAACAATGCAGCCAGCATGATCGCTAGCGAGCTCTGTGCTGGTCGCGGGGCAATTATCTATTTACGATTACGATTTCATTGGCGCCACGCTGATTATGGAAGTTTGATCTTCTTCTGTCGCATTCCGATTCATCTAGGCATATGAATATGAATATTATATATATATATTATAGAAATTTAAACTAATTAAGCCGTTTTATAATCAGTCGTCGCCGCGTCGAGGATTCACGCGTCTTTCGAGCTTGAGTCCGACGTCGTTTTCGTTGGCGAAACTTGCGACAGGCTCGAGCGACGAGCGCACTATAGGGAAAATTCTAAACACATTCGATCACACACACACACGCCCTCTCTCTCTCTCTCTCTCTCGATTGAACGTTTCTTGATCGCGTTTTGTAACAGTCATGTTCATAGCATTACGATTAGAAACATATACCGAACATTAAAGATTTAATATTGCTGTGATAACGATTTGCGATGCGTTCGCGTGGGCGTTTCGTCGCGCGCGCTTGACAGCAGGGCTCGGCTAGGCTTTCGATCGGCGTCGTCGTCGTCGCGACTTCCAACTAATCGCGTCCGAGCTGCGCGCAACTGGGCGCTGATGATCTTTCGCTCGATCGAACGACGACGGCGCGCTATTCTAGTTGAGACTTTCAAATTTATCTATCGATAAGGCATTAGAGACGACGTTATATTGACGCACCGCTGTAACAAACAAGCAAAGTATCTATCGCATTGAGACGAGATTGTTGATTGAACCGAATTGGCGATGCGCAAAACACCGTTTTAATACTAACATTCGATTACTACTGTTTAGCTATTATTATGCTAGTTTAGATAGACCCTAGGCGATTAACTAACGATAACGAAATAATGGAAATGAGTCATTCTAGTTATGATTTGTATATTTTTGCGACTTTACGTTGGATTTTATTTTTGATAGCACATGTTATTGTTCGCGTACCTAGCGTATGTTGTTCGGCGCGTTTTAGATTATATTTGCGGGGGGCGAGAGAGTCGCGCTTCGTTATGATTTGCGACGCGTTTTGTTGTTGTTGTCGTTGCTGCCGCGTTCGAGCCGGAAGCACTTCGAACGGTCCTACGCATTTGGAGAGATAGAGAAATTGACTCGGACGAACGCGAACCGGGCGTAACGACGAAGGGTAGTCAGTCGAACTAATTACTATTACTACGAGGAATATATTAAAATACTATGTAACGATAGGTATATCTAGATTTTAAAACGTGGGAATGGTGAAACAACCTTATAGAGCAGGGATTTATAAATATTCAAGGAATTAACTAAACATGTTTTACAATAAGATGACGGAACGTTGACGACGAGTCCGGCGGGCGGAAAAACTGCGATAAGTTACCATTGTGTTGCGTGTTCAAATATTTAAGATGAAATCTACCAGATTTAACGTGGCTAAGAGCACTTTGTTATTACGACTAGGAGAAAACATTAACTATGTTAATTATATTAGATATTATATGACGATATATATGTACATGTATATATCGTACCTGCATACTTTATTGTGATTGTGTCTGGAAAACTTGATGAGCACTCTTGGATTCTGGGGGCGGAGGCGGAGGGGTCGATCGGCCTGCGATTAGCTTGCGACACACCCACACACGACACACACACTCGTTTCGTTCGCGCTCGGCTCGGGCTTCGGATGGCGATTTCGATATTAAGCGGAGACGATTCGGCGGCCGCGTTAATTGCATCCGAGGCGCGACGCGGCGCGCGCCAAGTGGTCGCGGGCGATCGCGGACCTGCGCATACATAAAATATATATTGTTATGACAAATATTGTACCATTGTTTGTAGATCATTAAATTCACTGCATTGTCAAACACATTATATTCAATAAAAATCCATAGTGCCATACCTCTCTCTTGTATTTGTTCATTTCGCCGCGCGCTCGCGAGCATTCTCTCATTTCTCCCGCGAATGGTCGCGCGAGGTACTGCGAATATTGTGATAATGTTAGTAGAGCTAGCGACTTTCGTTCGATCGCACGACGTCCGACTCATGATTATGTATTTGTACGATGCGCGAACACGAGCGATTATGACTTTTCTTCCGTCCACATGCGTTGTTACCATTCGAGATTGTTACCGCTGTTACCATTCTCGCCATAAGTGCGAGGGCGATTCTAAATTACGTGTAAGACTGCTCTGATTGTTATTGTTCATTTACTGATTTATTTCTTTGTATTACACTCAAAGTGGTTGATTCAATAAAATGATGATTCCTCGTGATGAAACGATCGATACGAGCGCAGGTGTTTTGCATTTCACGTTGTCAGGGTGGACGAGGGCGGACGCACGTCGTTTTGGGGACGCAGGTAATAAAATGCACATTCGTTTTGGAACACTTGCATAACGATTAAATGAATGTTGTAATGTACATTGATATTGATAATGATATTGCTTTTTTCTTTTAGGCTTATAAGATTTGTCCAAGGCCATTGCTCCTGTTGGGTATTTGAGTTTCGAAATGTGAAGATTTGGAGGTTTCGTAACAAAGTTTATTTCTCGATAAGATTAGAAACCACTCGAAATTGAATCTACATTAAATTCTGCATCAATTAAGTCCTTTCATTCCGATTTTTTAAATTTGCTATTTTTGGAAAAGGGGTAATGTTGGAGCTTTCGTAACACAGTTTAATTCTTGATAACATTAGAAATAACCTGAAATTGAATCTACTTCGACTAAGTATTTTCATTTTGATTTTTTAAAATTTGCTATTCGTGCAAAAAGGGGAGGGGTAATGTTGAAGCTTTCGAAACATAGTTTATTTCTCGATAACATTAGAAATCACCTGATTTAATTTACATTAAATTCTACATCGATTAAGTCTCTTCATTTGCCAATTTTGGGGTATTTTCAAAAATTGTTTCAAAAGTCAAATGAAAGGCACTAATTCGTTTTCCTCCATCCCTTTTTCTTTTTAAGAAAAATTCAATCATGTGAAATTTCTTGGAAAATAAGAAAAAATCAATGGAAAATCCAATTGGAGTTTTACATTCGCCAATTCTGCAAGGGATGTTTTGAATAAGTTAAAAAATTAGCGAATTTTCGCAAACTAAGTTCATTTTAATTAACCATATAATTACTCGTTGTTAATGCAATATTATCTTGTTTATAAATTCACATAATAATAACGCAATTGCAGGTTTTATCAGGCATGTGGTAAATGAAATAAACAAGTAGTTGTTGACATTTGATAAGAACATCGCATGACTACAAATAAATCGTTTATTTTATTTTAAAACAAAGCATTTCGTCTACCATACTTTTATCAAAAATTTACAACTTCAAATTTCCAAACACCATGGTTAAAACCGATTAAAATGTGCATAAGTCATCTATAAAATTCACATAAAAAATATTTTGACAATTATTGTCAAAATAAGAGACGGCTCCCTTTGATACAAACAAATAAATTTCAAACAAGCAACAACGTAAAATAACAAAGCCATAAGCGTAAACAAACGAAATATCGAGCGAAACCAAACCAAACGGATAATATTGCGCAAAATAATCAATTAAAGCAAAACGAAAGCGTCGCGTTTGTACTATAACGTTGGGTATTCACCATGTCCGACTTACAAACTAATATCTCTTAGAACGTGAACGAAACGTTGAATTTAGCTGGCGCTCGCTTTATTTGGGAGCCTCCGGCGGGCAGTCTGGCTGGTTGCTGGGGTGCGCCGCCCTGAACGCCGGATGGTTTTCCAGCTCGCGATCAATCCGCAGGATGATCGGGAACGGCCGCAGGTCGACGTGAAACCGGCGCGCGTTGAATACTTGCGGAATGAGGCAGCAGTCGGCTAGGGTGATCTCGTCGCCCACGCAATACTTGCCGGCGCTCGATGAGAGCAGCTTCTCCACGGCGCGAAAGCCTCGCGTTATCCAATGCTGCGCCCATTCGTTCTTCTTCTCCTCGCCGACGTGGATCAGCACGATGAGGTTCTGCAGCGGCTGAATGCCGGACGCTATGATTTCGCAGAGTTCTCGCACCTGGACAATGCGAGGAAGACATTGAGTACTATTCAGACTCGAAGAGGGAACAACAAACCTTTGCTCGTTTGACAACATCATGGGGCATGAGACTGCGCTGTGGTCTTGTCTCTTCGAGATAGTGCAGAATGCTCAGGGATTCCACCAGGGTGTTTCCATCGATGTGCAGAGCTGGCACCTGCTCCATCGGATTGACATCTCGATACTCATTGCAGTGCTGCTCGCCGCCGCTCTTAATCAGCGAGACGGGCTTTATGTCGTAGGGTATCTCCTTGAGATTAAGGGCTAGAAACGAACATGATGAGAATGCTTTCTGTTGATATATTCGTCAACTCACCGATTCTCACGCGCCAAGAGCAAGAACTCCTCCAGTACGAGTACAGGACGGGCTGTTGAGGTTAGAGAGAAAAAACATTTAAAAGAACTGAGAAATACTTTGCAAACTAATGAAGTTCTCTTGTTGGATAGGACGAATCCTGGATGGACGTCCTGCGGACGTTGTGCGCTCACCTTTCCGATGACTGACATTCTGCGAAACGCTTATTCCTTGAGATACTTGTTACTTAACACTTAGGCCCGCATTTATCGATTATTTAAGGAGCTAACGGTTCCTTGCAGAAGCAGAGAGCGCGCGAGAAAGCGACAAGGGCAAGATTCGCACCCGGACTGCCGACTGAACACTGCGATTCGCGAGATCTCCTCTCGGCCTCCTTGCGCTCTCCTCCCGTCTTCTCCCGGTCGCTCCTCACTTTGCGCAACTTGTTTATTGCACGCTTTATCTGCGCTCCTCGAATGTGAGATAATTTTCTTGCTAAACTGGTTTGGACTAGCTCGCGCACCGATTCAACACCTCGTGTGCGCGTATGCTAATCGGCTCTATTTGTGATTCAAATTTTTGGTTTAACAGGTTTCAAAAGTTTTGCGTCGTCGCCAGGCGCGTATTTCAAGGATTTTATTATGACGAACATAAAAAATTGTTTGTCACATAACGTAACAGGAGTGAATACATAATTTAACGTTTTTTGTTAATCTATATTTGTAATAATCAAGCAGAGTAGTTTAAAGTTAGAAAATTTTATCTAGATAGTCTGGTCCTGTCCACTTGTGCCCTTAAAAACTGTTTCTCACGCGTCGCGCCGTTCCGCACCCCTTTGCAATGAGTGCAACTTGTTCTCCCCAACAAGTAGCGTCGCAAGGTACAAGTAGGAATGCAATTTCGGACCTTTTCAACCGCATTCATAACAGTTTCGCAACTCACTTGTTTTTTTGGAGCAAACGGAGCAAATTCATTAATGTTTCACTGAACATTTCCAGTCGCTTATCGGTTTCGTAAGTGTTTGTTGTTAAGGACGGCGAGGTCTATTAAGTAACCGTACTATTTTTAGTTTTTACCGGTTTTCGCGAAGGGAATGGCCAAAGTTGCAAAGAAACCCCTTTATTTCGCGTTCCCTCGGATGGGGTTGCAGTTATTTTCGGGCCCTTCCCAATTGCAACCGGCAACGAACTTTTACCCTCGTTACATGTTTCCTTTTTGCATGAAATGTAAAATGAGTGCAGCCTCTTTGTACCGCGCCTCTACTATTAAGAACATGCAAACATACAGAAAGAAAAACATAAAATTACATCCAAAATGTGGATTAGTGGACATTTTGGAAACGAATTTCTCGGAAAATATTAACGATAGGGAAAAACGGAAAATTACGGCGTAACATTGCAAACGTCGTGTCGACGCAACCAACCGGTTTTACAGCGTTGCCAAATCTAAGTTACGCGAAACCGCCGAACGGCCTTGCAAGGTCGCATCATAGTCTCAGCATAACCAGTAAGCCACACCCACCTAGGACCACGCATCCTTTTCGCACACATTGCACACCGGTTTCATAGCGTTGCCAAATCTAAGGCACGCAATGCCGTCGAACGTCCTTGCAGGGT
>JARRAA010024988.1:0-16744 GCA_030557295.1 Ecitodaemon sp. MM-2014 | reverse complement strand
TGGGATCCGTCGAGGAAGTCGTATTTCGTAAAGAGCAAACCGTGCAGATCTTTCTTAATCTGGCAGTCGCCTTCATTCTTACACATTAGCGAGAACAAAGCTTGGCAACTGTTCGAGTAGTAGTTCAGTTTTGTAGCAGCCAGGCCGCGCGTTAATTCCTTATAAATCCAGGCAGGATCATTGGGAAACGGTAAATCGAGAATGAGGAAATAAAACTTGATTTGCTCCTCGGCTTTCTCATACTGCTTGGGGTGACCGTGCAATTGTAATTGGGATTCTTCTGGCCGAACATGCACCGTACATCTTCGGTCGAGTAACGAGAGGAAATATTTTCCCTCTTCGGCATTGAGAATATGTTGTAACTGCTGTTCAGGTAAATTGATAGTAAAGCTTGTCGAGCCAATATTTACAGTGTCACATTTATGCATCTTTCTTATTTCGTCCAACCGGGCGAGATAAAATGTTATCGGCCGTTTCTCGTGAAAGTAATTAATTAACTCCTGGCAATCCATAGCCACATTTACCTTAACGAAACAACGAGCCGCGAAAATAGGTAAAAATTTCAGGACCTTTTTAAAAGAGTGATGTCCACGCAGTAAGATGGAATTCAGCGCACAATAATCACCCACATTAATCATATTATTTACGAATTCTGCCGTCAAGTCGTACGGATATTCCGCAAGTTTCAGGATCTTTTTAATTTGTTTAAGAACCGGGAGCGTCGCAACGTGATTCTTGTCCATCTTTTCCAAGGCTTGCTTAACTATCTGAATGTTCCGGTGCGTACCCGTGAAGGTGAGAGTGTTTCCGTTAATCTTCCATTGAACATGATGCCTTCGGGCGAGCTCGTTCGGGTACGGATGTTCCTGAGCAGCTTCAACCGAATGCGCTGGCATGTTCAATATCTGGGTAATTTCCACGCAATTTCTGAAGTTTTGAACAAACATCATTATTTGATGTCTGCATAGTAAGAGATTAAATACATCGTCTCCTTCCAAACACACAGTACCGCTTTTTAAATCGAGCGCCTGTTTGACGTTAAACTTCTTTGCCCATTCTTCGAGCAATGCACAATTGGTTCTAATGACCGCCTTGTTTCTGTGTGACAAGTGCGTGGTAATGGCGGTGCTTTTAGGATCGGCGAAAAACACTTTGAGGCTTGACGATACGGTTAAAAGGTCGGTGGGAAAACCGCATAACTTCATACGTAATTCATCAAAGGCGTACGTAATTGAAAATTCCCCAAAAAGCGACTTTAAGAACTCACGGCCTCTGGGCGTGTCGAGCAATTCCAACGCTTCCTGGGACATGGTATGGAAAACTTCAATTCGCTTATGTTGCACATCGACGTCGACATCGGCGCCGCCCTTCTTCTTTTCGCGTTGTCGCGCGCATTCTTCTAGTATTTGAAAATGTCTCTCGTGGTCTGAAATTTCAATCGGACGGTCTGATTGCCGTTCATTATCATATTCCGCCATGCTTTTAGTAACGCGCCTCTTTTCAGGATCAGGTTCAGTGTTCAGGTTTCGAGCTAGCGCAACGGGCGATTCCCAAACTGGTCCCCTGACTGGAGCGGCTCGTACTACCGGTTGTGTTTTCTGCGATGGAGCCGGGGGTAGATTATAAACATCCTTATATTTGTGTACGAACGATGCCGTGCGATTATGCGTTCGATTGTAATAATTGCAGGTGGATTCCAAATGGAATGGTTTTGCACATCCTGAGCACCATCTTTCGTTGACATTCTTCAGCATCTTATCGCCCACTCCGTATTTGCTTACAACCGGTGCGGTAGGATCAACCTGGAAGGGATTTATTTATAACTTTATAACTAAATTACAAAAAATAAAAAGAAGAACTCACAGTCAAATGATACCTCCGCCAAAAATCCGGACACAACTCTCTCAAATGCCCTTTGGAACTACAGAAATCACACTTCTGATTCACGCGATTCATACACCGTCCGCAATTGAACGTGAAAAACCTTGTGGACCTTCCGCAATTCGTGCAAATCGCATTCGGACACCTTGGCTCCTGGTGCTCGGTCTCGCCGCACAGCCAGCATCGCAATTGCCGCGTGCACTTGAACGATTTGTGGCCAAACTGTCGACACTTCTTGCAACGAATGCCGCCGGCCGACAGCGGAATGTGGACTCGATCGCGTTCCATTATTCGCCATTTTTTGGGATCACCTACAATCAACTTGCATTAATGCTCATCCTACCCAGGGACACCCAGAAAAACATACTCGACATTTGCGCCAACGCTTTGTCAATATCAAATCCGGGCGTACACCATGTTTTGCTCCCTTTGTCGTTGGTTGGATTCGAACTGCTTTCAGCGGCAACGACGTTTTCTTTATTACTCGTAGCATCGTTACTAACATCATTGCCCACGTAAAAGTGCCGAACGTTCGACAGATCGATATCCGTGTGAAAGTTTTCCAATTCCTCGCCATCGAAATGGCTCTCCTCGTCATCGGTGCTATCCCGAAAGCGCAATTTGAAATCCCCGTCAGGAGGAGGATCGTCACAGTCATCACCAGATGACAGATCGATGCATTCGATAGGTACGTCGATGACTTGAACGTCGGATTGATTTGCTTCGCTCTGTGCATCAGCCTCTTCAACGTTTTCCAGTTTTACACGTTTAGAATTTATTGTCATGGTTCCAACCCCAGTTGGACTTCCCGCATCTTTATTGATCATTTCCGACTCCGTGTGGATCTCATCCACGGTGCATTCGCTTCTTGATTTGCGTTTCCTACGTTTTGCAAGGCTCACATGTTCCGTATCAACAAGATTCTCGTCCTCATTACAATTCTTGTTCTTCTTATTTCCTCCATTATCATCTACCTCACTATCAGATTTAGTGTTCCCTTTCCTTTTAGGCGTATTCGTTGATGACTTATTATTGTCATTCTCAGGTTTGTCCTGTAATAACGCATCCCCCTTCGATTTACGTTTCTTTTTCTTCTTACTCGTCCGCTTCTCAATTTCACTGACATTACTTACATTACCATCCTCATTACTTTGTTCATTTATACCCACTTCTTGACCCTTATCTTCAACAAGTACATTTTCGCTATTTTCCCCTTCTGTGTCCGACTTGCTCTTTTGTTTTTTCCGCTTTTTAGCAGATCCAGTACCAACTGCGTTCTCCTCGCTCTCCACTTCCATCTCCTTGCCCTCGTCACTCCCCTTCTCTGGCACCTTTTCCTTCTGTTTGCGCTTCTTGCCCTTCTTCTCCGTAGCCTTCGGCGATTCGACCGCACCCTGATCAGCTCTGGCCTCCTCCTCAACGGCATCTTTAATAAAATCAAACTTATTCGCCGCCTTGACGACCTTCTTGCTCTTCGCCTTGCGAACCGGTGTGCTGCTCTTCGCAAGATCCTCGACATCGAAGTGCGACAAACTCGGCAAACGTTTTCTCTTCGGTTGTTCCTTCGCTTTGCCGCTATCGTCCTCCAGCTCGCTCTCCGAACTGGACTCGGAATCAGTGCTGGTCCTCGAGGGAACATCTGTGGACGGTCCTGGTTCCTGATCGTTACCCATCGCGCAAGGCGTTAAAAGCGACGCGATCCCGCCCTTCCTCTTCGGCGTGATAAAATCGCTGAACGATCCTAAATCAGCCTCGCCAAATAATTGTATCGCAGGACTTTCGAACTCGAGCTCGTTAAAAACGGGATTTTTCAGCGACGAAATGTCACTCGTGCTGCAACTACTTTCACTCTCGAACGTCGGCGCAAGACTCCTCGGCTTCAGGAAGCTTTTCTCTCCAGCCAAATCATTGCCGTGCAGGCTAAAGTTGAAGTTCGACTGAGACACGTCCAGAGTGTGGTCCAAGAAGTCGTTCGACGATTCCGGCGTGTTCATTAATTCCGCATGGCGACTGGCCGTTTGTTCCGAGGACTTTGTAGGAGTAACAACCTTGTTTGCGGGAGCAGTGGATGAAACCGACGACGTGGTCGAAGTTGTGTCCGAAGGCGGTTTCATCATCTCGGCATCGGTTCTGCCCTCCCCCGTCGGCAAGTCCGGCTCGGCGTCCAGGACGATTGTCTCTGGGGGCGGCAGCTCTACGTACTGCACGGAACCGTCGTCCCCTTCGTTTACGACGCTCGGAGTTGAATCTACCTTGGCCATGGCCAAATTCGTCTGACAATCTTCATCAGAACTGAGCACAACAGTCTCAATGCTTTTGTCCAAAGCAACCACTTCATCATCATCAGTCTCCGACAATTCAATAACATCTTCCATTAATTTTGGCGTTTGCGTGTCGAATTTCCCTGAGGTTGATGCTGCACATGGTGCAGAAACAATTGGCTGATACAAATTCGTTCTAATACAATTATTAAATGTTTCAATCATCTGTTGTTCCTTTAACAACTTATTCTTCTCCTTCCTCCTTGCTATGTACCTCTGGCGTTTTTGTATCTTCAGTGCTTTGACTCTATCCTCATTGTTGAGGTACCTGAACACTTCAGCATTGTGTGCTGCTTGTTGGATGGTCATTTCATGTGACTTCTTCATTTGCTTATTGAACTTCTGCCTTTGCTGCCTGGACATTGGGACCAGGTTGGATGGAATTATCACAATGTTATTCATAGGAGGCTGGCAGAACTGGGGCATCTTAAACTGGACTGGTTGGTGTGTATGAACAACTTGTCCATCATTTGGTGCATTGTTCTCAGCACAAGGGGGATTGTTTGTGGCATTTTGAGGGGCTAATACGGATGCATGTGGTGCTGGCGGCGCCGGCGGGTGCTTACCGAAATATCTCGGCGGCGTGTAAACATTCTGAACAACTTTAGGTGGCTTTGAACACACTTCTTGTGGAGGAGGCTCTGTGTCAGCTGAATGATGAACTTGGCTGTAGAGCAGCGATTCCAGCTCGGCCAGCTGATCGTAATCGGTGATCTCATCCTGGATGAATAGAAATTGTGCGTAGATTCGATATTCGCGTTCGAAATTCGAAACGAAACGTGAGATATCAACCGTTCTAACCTATAAATAATACTCACCATTATTCCTAGACTGACGAGCCGCAAGCGAGTCGAGAACGGTCGCCTTCGGCGAGTAGAACTTATTTATCACCTGCACTTAGAACTAGTGCACTGTCAACGCGTAGCTTTAACCGTTTTATATTTGTTTCATCAGCCTTGTGTCGCCTTTTCATTTCACACGTGATAATCCGGATTCGTAACGTGCCTACGATGCGGGTTGCGGATCTTCGCGCATCGTGTTTGGTGGATGTGCGCATGCGCATGAAAATTCAACTTGTTTGAACCCGTTCTAACTTGTTGCGATTGTTCATTGCTATGGATGGATATCATGTATTAACTCCAACAACTAACTAGAAACTATGAAATAAGCTCCGATGTCTGTACGGACGTAACTGGGTGCGTTATTTAATTAAGCTGAAATTTTGAACGAAATCTGTAGTCCAGGATCAAATCGCACTGGCGAACAACATTATTCCCGAATCATTTTTGCGAATCCCTCCGGCGAACTATATTCACATACACTATTGGTGCGCAAATAGTGCAAACATCATTCGTGAGCGATATTTGAAGAATCAGCGCTGTGGTTGGAAATTTTGGTAGTGAGTTATTTGATAGGCACCGATTTTACATTAGCCCGCTCGCGCTGCTCACAATCAGAGCCGAAAGTTATAACGTTTATTTTGTTCTCTTCTATCTGGTTCCAAACGGAAACACTATCTTAGGCCTCTACTATTATTGTAAAACAAGATCCCAGTCATCGCAATCTGTTTGTCGGCAAATATTACTATACAATTTGCGAATACTGTTCGTAAGAAATGTTGCAAAATGCAACTAATACTAATTAGCCTATGAAACAAAAGTCCTGAACACCGTTGACGAATGTATGTTAACATAAACTCAAGATACATAGAAAATCTGCTAAAATTTTATAACAAAATGTCTTTATTATATACATAAACTTCATTGTGCCAGAATACGTCGTATTAAATTCGGTGTACAGTAATTGTATCATTACAGCAATGTAATACAAGTTCGAACTGCCTAGTGAAGTAAGAAATTCCAACATATTCGTACATCTGCATGGATAATCACAAGCAAGGAAGTCAAATTCGAGTTGATGCGAAACGATTAAAGTAACATACAGCGATAGAACAGCCGACAAAATACTGAATACTCTTGGGTTCGCCTCGCATTACGCGCGAGACGCGCTGCGTGATTCTAAATCTCTAAAAAATCCGCCGACGGTTCAATAAATTAACTATGATATTCGTACAATTGGCCAGTCGAAACTCAAACGAAAGGTTCCCTCTCGAATGTTGCACACGCTCACAATCTAGACTTAACGTTTGTTTTCGTGTAAGTTTATTTCGTATTTTGTACAAAGTATTTAAAGCTGACAGCTTGTATCAATTTACCATTTCCTCGTGCATCATTGTTTTAGATCCGTACCCAAATTATAAATATATCTTCGCCTTATCGTTATCGTCACTCGGGCCATCCGTCTTGTATATATAATTTCTATATTGTCGATATTGTTCCAATCCAATAAAAATACACGTAACAGTTCGTATGCGGTATATAATCTTTACAATTAACACGTAACGGGCGGTCGCGGCGAGCGGCTCGGCAAACGCAAATGAATAAAATATATCCGAAACATGCATCCAACGCGACATTCGATTTTAGCACCGAACCGCCCGCCCGCCGACGCGCCCCGGCGCGTCCTCTCGCTCGCTACAAATTTGCAATAATTACTGTAGTGTAAATTCTACATTGATATAAGTTACAAGACAACATCGTGCGACGGCGAGACGTCCCCCGTTCGCATCCTCGCAACGCTTCATCGACCTCACAACACAAAATACGCTCTCGATTATCTCTATACACAAAATATAAAATATACCAGAATATATAATATTTAAAAGTAGTTAATATTTCGTAATCCAATTTGTATTATAAAATCTATACATGTGATAATAGCTTAATTATATATAAACTTTATCTTCTGTTATTCTACAATAAGTAATAGTTCTAATTTGGTTCTAGTCTTACATTAGTTTATACTTTTCTCCTCACAATGTACAATTCGATATTCTGACAATTTGACAACAATCCAAACACACTAGACGCTTGAGTGTGAAACGTTCCGTTAAACTAAGCACAAAACAATTAGGAAAAAAATTAACTCAGACGTCGGTGTAAACTGACGCAAGACGATGAAACAATGATACGGTCCGATGAAAATTGCGCACGAAATCAAAACGTTCTCGCGATGAATTGGTCGGAATGCTTATAGAATTTCAATTACAATTAAATCAACAAAACAAATATAAACTGAAATATCTTATAAACCGATTATGTACATACAAACAACAAACACAACGTGATAAATTCTAGTGCGCGAATGTCACTCGTTATATAATTTAGTCAAGCGATTTGTTTCGGATATGCTCGTCGGTGGGAAGTACGCGTGGGGGCGGTTTATGTACAGCTTAAAACTAACACCCTAACAACTCTTGCCGTCAGTACTCTCCGATGGCGCGACGTCCTCACTGCACTGGTTGTCACTGGTCCTCGCGCATCGCGCTCACTTTCTACGTACTAGTTAAGTATACATTAAACAAATAAAACATTTCACATGTAGACAGTGTCTTTGGTTTTCAAGCGATCATAGATATCGCGTGCGAGTTAGATTTATAGCCATGGCGGCCTGGTCATGGAGTCGTACTGCTGACGAATGCTCAAAGCGGGATGATATCCGGGCGCGGCGTACGCGCCCGGCGGCGGCAGGAGTCCCTGGTGCAGGACCCCAGCTTGCAAGTATTGCAGATACTGCGGCGAGCTGGTGTCCATCAGCGGCGCTTGATGCGGCGGCATGAAGGGGCCCGGAACGCCCGGAAGCGGATAGCTCGGCGGGCGCGCTTGCGGCGCGCCAATGAACGGATACGCGGCGGACGTCGGCGCCGACACCGACGCGGGGTTGCTGGCTTGATGCGCGGGAACGCGTCCCGCCGTCGTTTTCTCGGCGTTTTCGGGCGTGGAGCGATGATGCGCCGCCGCCGCGGCGGCCATGTAGTAATTCGACGGCGTCGATCGGAAGTCGTCCAGGAAGTTCGGGTACGAGTCCTTGTCGCCGTACAGTCCGGGCGGTAACGAGAGGCCCGTCGTGCTCGGGCCGAAATTGAACGCGCTGCCCGGCACGACGCTGGCGGTTTTCAACGAAATGGCACTGGGCTCCATAGATGACGTGGAGGTTTTCAAGCCGGCGTATGATTGGAAGCCTTGGCCGGCGGCGGGGGTGGGATCGTTACCAACTGGAGGATTACCTGCGAAAATAACGCGTTACCGAGTTTCTGTCCGAAACAATAAACTAAGGACTTACTATTTTGTTGCTGTTGTTGTGCAGCTTGAGCAGCGGCAGCAGCCGCCGCCGCCGCCTTCGCTGCTTTGGTCAACCGTTTCTTTTTGGGTTTGGGTTCCGCCGCAGCCGCCGCTTGAGGTGGCGGCGCCTGTTGCTGTTGAGGCTGCTGCAAAGTAGGCTGGCTCTGCGACATGGGCACTTGCAGATCGGCCATTTGCCTCTGGTACATGTTAGGGTGCGTCTGCATGCCGTACGGCGGCATCGTGCTGGTCTGCGAGAACATCGGGAGCGTCGACGCGCTGGTGGCGATCGCCTTACCGGCGAACATGTGCTGCGCTGGTAGATTCTTATCCGAATAGTAAGCAGGCGGTGGATTGCCCTGCAACCCTAGCATGCGGCTCTCCTCGTTCGGATAGCGATCGACGATGTGCGACAACCCTCTGAGCGACAACGACTGGTCCATCTCCAGTTGCCCGGCGGCGCCGTGATACGTGGGCCGAGATATACCCACGTCCGGCTTGAAACTATTCGCCGCGTCGTTCACTTGCGCGGGCGCGCCCTGGGCAGTCAGGCCCGTAGGCGCCGTCGGCGCTTTGTAATTGTTCATATTCAACGCGTTCGCGTCGCGGTATCGTTGCTGCTGTTGCTGGAGTGTCTCTGCCTGGCCGGGAGGATTCGCCCCCGGCTGTTTGTAATGATGTGACTGTCGCTGAAGGTGCAGATTAATGTCCGGGCCGGTGTAACCCATATTGGTGTACTTCGACATGTCAATCTTGCGCGATTCGTCGAGCGAACCCATGGCGCCGATTGGATTGAGGGCTCCTCTGCCGGCAGCCGATGGTATGTTAAGCGGTGGATACTGATGGCCAGCGTCGCCGGCATAATTGTACGTAGAAGCAGGGAACTGATTTGTAGCATTCTGTTGCTGCGGCACCTGCTGAGGGACCTGTTGAGTCGCATGGACCTGTCCCGATAAGCGCGGTTCGGGGATGTTTTGGTGAATGTACTTGGGTGGATCTCTAGACGGATAGTTTTGCGAATTGAGTTGCGTCTCCTCGTAGGCTCGCTGCGCGGTCTGTTCGATTTCGTTATAGGCACGTTTCTTCACCGGGAAGCAGTTACTCGTCTGCTGGAGCTTGGGCTCGTTCGTTCGGAACGGTTCCACGTTAGGCGGAGGCGCTTGCTGTCGGCCATAATCCAAACCACCCCTGTACCCTGTATCCAATTGTTGTATTTGCTGAGGAGCGTTCTGTTGGTTCTGTTGTTGAATCTGCTGCTGGCCATACATGAATTTATCTTGTTGCACTGCAGGTGCAACTTGTTGCACGGGAAGTGTTTGTTGTTGTTGCTGCTGCTGCTGCTGTTGAACCGGATGAGTTTGCTGCGGTTGTTGCAGCTGTTGCGGAGATGGTTGCTGCATCTGTTGAGGCGACGGTTGCGGCTGCAGCGGCGATCGCGTTTGAGTTTGTCGCGCATACGCATCTTGCACCTGTTGCACAGCGGGCGAAAGCGGCTGCTGATAATGCTGCTGTTGCTGTTGCTGTTGCTGCTGCTGCTGCTGTTGCTGCTGCTGCTGCATGTCAATCGGCGACGGCTGGCTCTGCACGTTCGGCGATGCCTGTTGACTCATGAGCGGCGACGGCTGTTGCGATTGCGACTGCTGCGCCACGGGCGAATTGGGATTCTTAGCTTGATATTGGTCCGTTAAAGGCTTAGTGGTATCGTAATACGAAGGTGTGCTGGAGTCTACGTTGTAAGGCGGCGTCGGATTACTTGACGAATAATTGCTCGGCTGGTAGTACGGATTGTTGTACGAATAATTGGCGTTTTGCGTCGTCGGCGGCGTGTACACGTGCTCCGAGTATTGTGTGTAAGGCGATTGCGGATTGTCACGCGGGCTGCACGACTTGTCGGGGCTGCTCTTGGTGGACACGGTGTCCTGGTAGAAGCCGACGCGGATCTGCCCGTTGAACGGATACGCGTTGGACTTGGGCGACGCGTCCGGCAGCGGCGAGCGCAAACTCGGCGACGCCGCCGGCGACTTGTGCAGCGGCGACGGATACGGCGCCGGATACGCGCCCATGCGTTCGTCGATGCCCACGCGCGGCGAATCCATGTCCTGCGAGAACGACGACCGCTCCGACATGCTACTGCCGGTGCTGACTTTCCGCTGGCGCGGCGCGGGCTGCTCGTTCGTCAGCGGGCTGTCCGGATTCGGCGACGGATCCGGCAGAGCCACCTTGCGCGTCTCCTCCTTCTTCTCGCTCGACGTCGTGTCAATCATGACGGTCTTCTCTTCTTTGGGATCGTTGGTCTTTTTCGTCGTCGCTTGCAGCTTGGGACCGCCGAACGCTTTGAACCAGGCACTTAGGTTGGGGGTCGCAGTCCCCGGACTATTGTCTAATTTCGGCGAGTCCGCTTTCACGTCCTCGCACTTCGCGTCGTCTTTGTTTTCATCCGCCGGCGCCTTATCTTCGGCCTTCTTATCCGACTCACCTTCGTCGTCCTTGTTCGCATCGTCGTCAACAAACGTGTGTTTGCCGAAACTGTCCAGCACCGAACCGAGACTCAACTTGGGCGCACTATCGTCCGTTTTCACAATTAACCAGTTTTTAGTGTCCTTTATTTTCGACAGCGGACCGAGCGGAAAGATCTCCTCCTTGTCCTTCGCGTCTTTATTTTGCACGTTCGTTATAAGATTACCTTTGCTCTTGCCCGGCTGCAAGCGATCGATGGTTCGTTGCACTTCCTTCCGCCTGAACATCTTCGTTGGATCCCGATTCATGGGCCGCTTCTTCACCGCGTTCGCATTCGGTGCGCTGCTATTCGAATTGCCATTATTCGAATGCACCGGCGCGTCGTTGCCGGCCTCCTTGCGCGTCGGAACGTCGCCTTTCTTCCTCTCCGCGTCCGACGATTTGTTCGTATTGTTATCAAAGTCGTCGACGCTCGAGAACGCAGATGGCGAATTCGTCGCCGAGCTGAACTCCTCGAACTTGGGCGTATCGTCCAACCACTTGTTGATATCCTTCAGTGTTTGTTCGGTCGCGAGCGAGAGCGCGTCGTAGTTCTTCGAATTGTTCGTGCAGTTCGCCGCCTTCTTACCCTTACCCTTCTTCTCGGACTGCACGCTGTCCGCCGTGCTGTTGCCGTCGTCGAAGAGATCTTTACCCAACTTTTTCTTCTTGTTCGCGGGCGCCTCCTTCTTTTTGCCCGCCTTGAGGCCGGCGACGTCCTTTTTCGCCGGATCCGGCCGGACTTCCTTCGGCTCGCTGGGAAAGTCGTAAATTTTCAAATCCTTCTCCTTCTCCGCCTTCAGCTTGGTGAGATCGCTCTTGGCCTTTAATTTTTCAATCGTCTCCCTGAGCGTGTGATGCTTGTCCTTGGGCTTGATCGGATCGCTTTTCTCCGACGTCGATTTATCCTCCTTAAAGAGATCCTTCCATTTGTCTTGCTTCGATTTCGGTTTGTCCTTTTCCTTCGCGTCGTCGGTCGCGACGGCCGCCGATTTCTTATGTTTGGATGGCGATACCTTGCGCGCGACTTCCGGACTGGAAGGAATCGACGACGGCGGCGGACTGCTGCTCCATCGATCGAAACTTCGACTTCGGCTGCGACCCAGACTCCGACTCCTGCTCCTGCTTCGACTCCAACTCCTACTGCGACTCCGACTCTGACTTCTGCCGACCGAATTCTTTCCTTTCTTCACCGGCTTCTTCGCCTTATCTTTAAGGTTTGATTCTTTGCTGTCGTTCTTTCTAGGTTTGTGTTTCTTAGGACTTTCAATAACTTCCTTTTTGTTGGGTTTTGATTGGACCTCCTTTGATTTTTTAGATTTGATCGCATCCTTATCTAATTTCCTATTCCTATCGTCAGCTTTATTCTTACTCTTCAGTTCTTTTTCCACCTCCACCTTCCGCACCTTAGCCTCTTTTTCATCACGCTTACCCTTATGGTCCTCCAACACTTCCGATTTCCGTTTCTTCGCCTTCTTCGGACTCATTATTTCCCTGTACTCGTCCTTCAGCCGCTTGTTCTCTTTCTCCTTATCTTTATCTTTGTCTTTTTTGGCAGGCTTAAGTTTATCCTTCTTTTCTTTTTCCCTTTCCTTCTCGCGCTTCTCTTCCTTTTCCCTTTCCCGTTGCTTTTCCTTTTCCCGTTCCTTTTCTTTTTCTTTTTCCTTCTCCTTCTCTTTGTCCTTTTTCTCCTCCTTATCCTTTTCCTTCTTCTTTTTATGCACTATCACCTCGTCCTCCTCTAAGTCTTTTGATTTCGCTTTGGGCTTCTTCTGCTCAGGGCTCGCCGATTTCTTCTTCGCCACCGCCTCGGCGTGTTTCTTCTTCTTGTTCTTCTCCGAATCGGGAAACTCGACGGCGATCTCGTCGTCAGAAGACGTTATTTGATCCAGGTACCTTTCGACGGAGCGATTGAAGAACTCCAAAACGGTGTCCACCATTTCCGAGTATTCTGAAACAATACCATACTCGAAATGACCAAAAAATTTCGGGCGAAACGACCCGAAACGATATCAAAACAAGCAACTTTACGCAAAGATTATAAACTTCAATTCTCCACCATCCAAGGGTCTATTCGGGAGGACCGACAATAAAAACGCGCATTACCATTTTCGACGCCGTTGTACAATTTACAATTATTGACAATTAGCTGAAAATCCGTCCGAAACTTGGAGAACGTTTTGTAGTGGCCGTTCTCGAGTCGCTCTTCCATTTTCTGCAAGTCCATCGGCTTGCGAATGATGGAGTAGTAATTAGGCGCGTATTCCTCCTCAACGGGATTGATAAAAGGCCACGCGTCTTCGTGCTCCTTGACGGCGTCAAGGATTTTGTGTAATCCAGTCTGTAAATCCTCCTCAGATTGACTAAATCTGTAACGCAACGAGAACGAATCGAATTTTGCAATGAGTCAATCAATACATTGTATCCAATAAGATAATTTCTAGTTGAGCAATTTAACTTACACTTGGGAGGTTTTCATTTTCTTCTTGTGCGGATTTGAAACCGGCTCAATGAGTATTTGCCCAGTCGCCGACGCCAACGAATTGTTCGTTTGTCGGCCGACCGGTTTGGCATCTTTGGATTTTGCTGGGGGCGGCAGAGAACGATCTTTAAAAAATATTAATTACGTTTTATTAATATTTGTGATGGTTATAGCTAAAATGACTCATTCTACAATAAAAATATGTTTTGAAAACCGAAAATAAATGTGAAAACCACTCAAAATCCTGGCTTTTCTACAAACTATTGATAATATAATTTATGTTTAGACAAATAATTATTTATTAAATAGATTTTTTACTTCAAAAGGTTAAATATTGAAATTGCCCGATTCTCAGATAACGGCAGTCACAATTAATGGGTTAAACAATTCCTTTCAAACATAATTTTTGTCACGACCACGATTTTGCGGGAACTATTTAATAACAAATTAAAAATATTCAATTTTCAATCTCAGATGGCTTCAAAAAATACAAATTTGTCCGTTTGCTAATGTAATCAACAATTGTGATCCTTCCTGATAGATTATTAGACCATTTCAGTTGCGTCCTCACATTTATTTTTGCTTCTCAAGCATCGATTCGTATTTAAAACAGTTTCACGACTCGAAACTAATTTACCTGCTGTCCCATCTTTCTGCTTGTGTTTCTTATCCTTAGATTTGCCCATCTCATACCGACTTTCCGTGTAATCGTCAAACAGTTCGGAAGATCTTTCGGGTCGCCGATTTATTTCGTGACGCTTTGTGTCCTTCCTAATCAAATCGGCGTAATAATCTTCTCGAATTAAGAAACTATCTTCCTAGAAACCACAAAAACCAATCAGATATTATAAATTATTTCAAATTTCTTAGTTATTCGTTCGCTTACCTTAGGCGGACGTTTCGCTTCAAGCAAACGCTTGCGAGCTATCGTCTCCTTTTCGAGAAATAAACGCGGCAGCTCCGGTATAAAATTCTTCTTCAAAGTCTTATACAAAGATTGCTCAGCCTTGCACTTAGTGTCTTCGAATTTCTTCGCCAATTGCGTCCAGTCAGTTATGGTAAAGCACACCACCTGCCAGACGGGCTTCTCCGACTTCGGAAAATCCTCCCGATAGAGTCTGGTCCCGTAGAAATACCAATAAGCGGACTTCTTCGCATCGTAGCCGATCGGTTCGACTCTGAGACTGTCCGCCTCCAAGTTCCGCAGCTCGTCGAGCACGTCGGGCGCGTCGAGTCGAAATTCGCATAGATTATAAAGGATCTCGACTTTGACGCGCAGCGGCAGCAGCTCGAAGTCGATGTCGGTGTTGAACGGATTCAGCACGTCGTATTCCTCGCACTTCTTGCGGAACAAACGCCGCAAGAACATCTGATAATTAAAGAGGGAGATGTCATGTTCATGCAGACAGCCTTTCAGCAACAAAACGATCAGTTCCTGCAGCCATGATGGCTCCTCAGTGCCATCGGTCAAGAGAGCCTCCTCAAGATCCTAAAACAGAACGTGCCACATCGTTACTAACATCGGCCGCCGGTCGGGACGCGCGTGTGCTCCAAGTACATACTTCAATATCGAAATCAAGGAGTTTAAAAGCAGTACGAAACAAGGAACAGAAGTGAGCAATACTTGGGACCTCCCACCATGACTGTATATCTACAAAATCGCACGTTATCAACACCTCGCACGTTATTGCGGCGCGGTTCGTAAGGAAGTGAACGCAATGCGATACAATAACATCGAAACGAACAATTAACGCTAGTCAACAATAAACACACCTAGGATGCTAATGAAAGTTGGAAACATAACCTAGACTGTAATCAATACACAAGTGACTCCTTCAAATCATGTTTAGCTCCCAAATTACTATACAAATTGAATTTCCATACATTACTCTCAGCACACGGCGCCGCTAGTGCTCAAATCGGGCCGAGAACGCATCGCGCTTTACGATATTTAAGCTAACGATAGTCGGCGCCTGTCAAAAGAGCGCCTACTGAATGGCATTTCCCCGTCGGGAGCGTTTCATATTCGGGCACACGGCGCGCGATTCCCGTTCGAAGGAGCTTCACTGGTCGCACCGGGACACCACGCACTCAACCCATCGCCCTCGCGGCTCGGAGGGACGCCAGCGGACGGCGCTCGGCTGCGGCGTCGAGATGGGCGATCGCGGCGGTCGGCTCGGGACGTGCGCGGGCGACGACGAGCTGCGACCGTCGACCGTGTGCGCCAAACTGCGTTCCCGATTTATTTGTACACAACCGCTCGGCGGGCCCGACCGCGATGCTAACCCCCCGAAACGCCGTCTTCGGCGCGGCGCGCTGCGCGATCACGTCGCCTTTGGGAGCGGAAGTTGAACCGAGAGCGACAACCGAGCGGCGCGCACGGCACGAACTCGTCGTTCGTACTGGATCGCACTCGCGCGATTCGCGTTTGTTTCGTTCGTCTTTTTTTTTCGTCTTGTTGACACAAGCGCGTGGACCAATCGCGCGGCTGCATTTTAAAATGGGTTGCGCACTTGCGGCCAGCTTGCAGCGAACGGCGTGCCGGCGCGATCGGCGCGATTCCACTAAACTTTCTTTTTATCAGCGTTCGAGTCGTTTGAGTGTAATCTTATACTAAACAATAACAAACTCAACATAAATAATAACAACAATATTAAGTTACAAACTATTTTTAGGTTAATACCGGGTAAATACATAGATACATACAAGATCTACGATCACAAATTTGACGTTTCTTGCATTTTGAATAAAAATTATTTGCACTTTTCTTCTGTACCGTTTTTATCGCACTCTTTTTGCTTGTCCACTTCTTCCTTTTCTTCACTTTTCTTCTTCCCGCTATCGTGGAGAAATCTGACAACGTTGCGGACGCAGTTTTAAACATAACCTGACAAATATTGTTGACAAACAATCGCGGTTGTATCCTTCGATTGTTAAACAAATTAATCAAACATATGCAATAAGTTAATATAAAACAATGTCGTCATCAAAACCAGATTTTCCGCTTGAGGCGGTTAATGTAAACGGTCCTACTTATCTAAAAAATGCGCTCCTGAGTTGTACAGACCCTCTGAAGGCCATCGAACAGTTTCAAGTAAGTTTTTAACTAAATATTTAATTATACTTGTTAAAATACGCTAGGTTATTAAATTAATTTGTTCTTATATATTATTTATCGGTAGAAATTCGTTAAAAATGTTTACAAAACATACGTTTTAGTTAACAAATGGAATTCTCCTTCCATCTCTTCGTCCAATGCTGCCTTTACTGGATTTGCATGGAGTCCGCCGTCTGGATTTCCACACGTCCGTCGTCGAAGAGCTGCGCGAAAAACTAATCTCACACATCAACGAGATCGGAGCGAAAACTGGTCCAGAACGCGA
>JARRAA010024985.1:0-11344 GCA_030557295.1 Ecitodaemon sp. MM-2014 | reverse complement strand
CCGAAAGAAATCGGCGCCACTAGTTCGCGATCTTGTTTCGCGCATCGCGGATTGGCATGATTCCGAGCGTTCACCTCTACGATTTTTGCTTGGGCCATACCGGCAAGCAATCCGGAGATGCGAATCGAGGCAGCTTGAGGAGTACATAAGTTTCTAGTTCGTAATTTCGGTTCCTTCTTGCTTGTCCTCGCATTTGCGATGCGCAGGAACGCAAGGAAAAGGAAACATGTTCGCTTGTTTCTGAGCGCGCAATTTGTTTGTTTGTTTTTATAAAATGTCACTAAGTGGACTGTTTGTAAAACTATTAGGTTAGGCGCGACGTTTCGATCATTTATTAGTTTATTGTCGTCAGTTATGGATCGTTTTTGTCTTCGTTCTTGTGCAATATTTTTGCGATTATGCCTCATCGTCGTACCCTGGCTGTTTTAGGGAGCATCTACCGGCGCGGTGCGCGTCGCTGGAGGAAGCTTTACCGAGTGAACGGGCATATATTCCAAGCAAAACGTTTTAACAGAGTGAGTAGTGTGCATTCGTTAGCTGGGAACGTATATGATGACAATTTGTTGTTCGCTGTTAACAGAGAGCGTTCTGCGCCTTCTGCGAAGATCGAATCTGGGGTCTTGGCAGACAAGGCTTCAAATGCATCCAGTGCAAGTTGCTGGTGCACAAGAAATGCCACAAAGCCGTGAAGAAGACCTGCAACAACGAGGATCCAGTCACTCGCGATGGCCACCACAACGGCGAGAACATCTTGCAGCAGATCCAGCACCAGCAGATGCCGCAGGAGGCCGCTAACCCGGAGCTGGTCACCGACTACATGCCGGATATCACTGGCGATTCTGTGCCTGTCGAGGACCCAACCGGCGACGACCTGGAGCCCGGCTCCCAACGGCAGTACTCTCTGAAGGACTTCGAGCTGATCAGGGTCATTGGCCGCGGAAGCTACGCGAAGGTCCTCATGGTCGAGCTGCGCAAGACTCGTCGCATTTACGCAATGAAAGTCATCAAGAAGGCGCTGGTCACCGACGACGAAGACATCGACTGGGTGCAGACCGAGAAGCACGTCTTCGAAACGGCGTCCAATCATCCGTTCCTCGTTGGGCTGCACTCGTGCTTCCAGACGCCCTCGCGGCTCTTCTTCGTGATCGAGTTCGTGCGCGGCGGCGACCTCATGTTCCACATGCAGCGCCAGCGCCGGCTGCCCGAGGAGCACGCGCGCTTCTACGCGGCGGAGATCTCTCTGGCGCTCAACTTCCTGCACAGCAAGGGCATCATCTATCGCGACTTAAAATTAGACAACGTCCTGCTCGATCACGAGGGCCACATCAAGCTAACGGATTATGGCATGTGCAAAGAAGGCATTCGGTCGGGAGACACGACGTCGACGTTCTGCGGCACGCCGAACTACATCGCGCCGGAGATACTCCGCGGCGAGGACTACGGCTTCTCGGTGGATTGGTGGGCGCTTGGCGTCCTGCTGTACGAAATGCTGGCGGGCCGTTCGCCGTTCGACATCGCGGGCGCGTCGGAGAATCCCGATCAGAACACGGAGGATTACCTCTTCCAGGTCATTCTCGAGAAAACCATTCGTATTCCGCGCTCGTTGAGCGTGAAGGCAGCAAATGTTCTCAAGGGTTTCCTAAATAAGAATCCGGCGGATCGCCTGGGTTGCCACAGCGCGGACTCGTTCGCCGAGATACAGGGACATCAATTTTTCAAGAGCATCGATTGGGAGTTGGTAAGTTCTTAGACTTTTTTTTTTGCCGGAATTTCAGATGGCGCCGAATTCGGAGCGTCGAGGCGAAGCCGAGCTATAAAATGTTTATGGACTTAGTCCGACTTCCCACGGGGAATTTCGGGATTTTAATGAAAATATTCGATTTGGTAGCTGTTTCGAAGACAAACAGCCGCGCCGTTCTTGCCGCAAACGCAGAACGTGATCGAGAATTTCGACGAACAGTTCACGCTGGAATCTGTGTCGTTCACGCCCGACGTCAAGTAACTCTACCCGTTCTTGCACACGTAGCGAACGCCAGACGTAGTGTTGTTGTACGCTAGTGACGTTCTTGTATTTCTAGTTGGAGCAAAAGCAAGTGCCACCACCTTACAAGCCTCGTTTAGATTCGGATCGCGATCTGGCCAATTTCCCCCCGGAGTTTACCGATGAGCCCGTACACTTGACTCCTGACGATGCGTACGTTAAGACTTTGCATTCTCTCGCATTAGCATTCGCGTAGCGCTCTCACGCCCGCTTGAGCCGCGCGCTTGCGACGCCCGACGAGACTTCTCTAATGTTTTTGGTGTACCTCGCAGGCGCATCATCGAAAAGATCGATCAGTCGGAGTTCGAGGGATTTGAATACGTGAACCCGCTGCTGATGTCGCTGGAGGATTGTGTGTGACCCGACCCGCCGCCTCCGCAGTGCCGCCTACACCCGAACAACAACTCCTACACCTTCGACCTGGATCACCTGAACCTCACGCACCTGAAACACCTGAAACTACACACCACGTATCTGTCGTCGCTGCCGATGCACCCGCTGCCGCCGCTTCCGCCGTTGCCGCCGCCGCCCAGCCGGTATCCGCCGCCGCTGTTCCCGCCGCCGCCGCCGCCGCTCGACGCAGACTACTACGAGTACTACGACCTGCCCGTGCATCCCGAGGCCGGCGACGCCGGCAGCGCGACGCATCAGCCGGTCGAGCCGGAGGCGGGCGACGCCGCCGACGGCGACAAGCGGCTGGAGGCGATGCGACCTTCCAAATCCATATTGCAGAACATCTTTTGCCTGCCGCTCAACTGATCGGCGCGCGCACTCGGTCTTCCGGAGCGTACGCTGGCGGGCAAGTAATAATCATAAAAAAAAAACGCAAAAACCACAAAAAAATATACTTCTACCACGCGGACGAGGTTTGAGGCAATTCGCGTCGATGCGTTGACGAGGCGTGCAAGATGATAAGCTCACCCATTTAATGGCAATACGAAAACAAGCTGCACTCAAGGCGAAGCAGAGGCCACTCTCATAAATTATGCGCACGAACGGGCACTTTAACTTAATGACAGTAGTTAATGTTAACGCAATCACTTCACTAATAATTGCAAGCAGCAAGATGATAATGAAGAAAGCCGACGAAAAAAATGTCGAAACAGGTGCGCAAGCTCGAGCGTGCTGGGAATATTTGCGCGCGCCGAGCCGCGATCGCAGATTGACAGCAGCAAAATTGTTCCTGTGGCCCGTTTATGAAGATTTGAGTAGTTCTTGTTATTCATACTTAAATATTACGAACGGTTAACATAATCTTAATGAGTCATGAAAACTGAAATGGGCGTTTGCTTATTGTTACAACGCTCAATCGTTCTGCGTTCGATCATCGTCAGCGGATGGTTCCGAATATTAAGTTAATTGACAGTTTGTTTCATTTTTTTCGAGAGTATTATTTGATTTGGCATTAGGAGCATTTGAGTTTTCATCATTTATTAAGGTGGATCTAATGGCTGTATAAGAGACACTTGATTCTCTTGTGTCGCGCGTGAAATGCGTTTTGCTCGATGCAAACACTGAAAACAAAGCATTTTATAACGTATTACATTTGTAACGACGGAGTTAAAGCGTAAAAACCTAGCTAGAGAACTTTATAAACGCAGAAAACCATGTTGAAAATTACACTTACGATTAGCGAGAGAAATTAATTGAATAACTAAAGCCATGCCGGCCAATTACTTAAACTAACGCATTAACGATGCATGAATTGATGATTAAACCGAAATGAAGTAATAATTAAGGTGTAATTGTGTATCACAAGTACGAAAACTGAAAGGCATTTGCAAAGTATTCTAATTATTGATAGCAAAGTTTTATACTGCTGTTTAGGGACGACGAAGACGACGACGATGAGACAAACAAAGATGAATTGATTATTAATTGACGACGAAATAGGCTCTTATTCATCAACGCGATGGTTTACTAACGACGAAATACTAACAGTGTGCATCTAATTAATGCAGAAAGCGAAACATTCGGAAACCCGACGAAAGCGCGTCGCGCGTTGCCGCGAACGGCGCGCCACGACTGGGCAGCATTTAGAGAAAATGATGAAAATTAACAATTCAACGGCACTGATAAATTAATTAACAAGAAAAAATATATATAATTATATATACTATACATATACATATTGATTATATATTATTATAAGGAAATTATAAAGAAAAATCAACTTAAGTATCGACGATTATTGAATTTATAATGTTAGATGGAGTATTTATTAACGCATTGCGAAGAGGACTAATTGAGGATTAGGCACGTTTTTTTAACGATCGCGTCAGGGCATGCCAGAAATTGCGAATTACAAATTATATCCAGGCGCGCGAGCTATGCCGCTGGCAGTTGGCAGCTGAAATTACTACTGTTAAGTATCTATTTATTGTGAAATTATTAATTGCGTAGACGCAGCCGGGCAGAAAACGAAGTGGGCGTTCGCGTGCGCAATTCCCAATCCGAAGACGACCAGCGCTAGAGGACGACAAGTATTAATTCGCATTCCAATCTCTAGTTTAATTCAAATCATTTAAATAATTGTTAAGTATTTTTACGAACGATTCGCAAATAATTCGCGTTTATTATATTACTGTTTACCTTATTGGTTTTTTGATTGCGCCGTTTATAAGATGCGTTTTTACGAGAACAATTTATTCGACGACAAATCGTACGGTTGATATTTGCAAAGGTTTAGATTTAATCTGATTAAAGGAAAATGTTTTACGAATCGGGCATAGCGTTGTTCGCTCAGTTGACTGTTTATTAATGAAAAAATTGTTCTATATATCTATCGAACTGACGAGTTCAGCGCAAGAAGGCGATTATCGTTTGCTTCTGGATTGCGCCGTGCTTCTCTGAAACGACACTTACGCATCTATTCGACTCAATCCGATGGACTGTAGAAACGATTTCGTTGTTTTGCGCAGTTTATACTTAAAATGTTCCATGTGAAATGATGGAGCAGAGGAAGTGTCAGTTGATAGGACTGTATGAATTCTAAATGAATGGACTTGCCCCATTGCAGATGAAAAGAAAACTGAAATAAATATGTAAAGATAGTATCGGAATAAACACGAGACATAATTGGAGATTATGTTGATTTGTAATAAATTTCATTTATTATGCAAGCCGTTCTGTCGTTTACTTCTTCGCCCCCAACAGATAAGATTTACAGGATCAGCTGATTTTAAGAATGCCAGGTGTTTATATTTTGTTTGGTAAATATAAATACATATAACAATTAAAATTGACAAAGTTTGAAGTTCTGTAGAAAACTGAAAATAAATACCATCGTTACTTAATCTTTTAATAGTAAATTTAATTAGTAAATCGGAAGATTTACATTTTTCTTCGGCTCTGGCTTCGCCGCCGTGACTGAGACGAAACTTGCCGACTTGCAACTTATCTCGTATCCCTTTTTCACGGGTGTATCGTATTGTTGTAGTTTCTTGGAGTTCGCTTCTGGTTTTTTAGCGGCCGCTGCGGTTACATCCGCGTGTTTCTTTGCTTCTGCCTGAGCCAATTGAGCTTTTTCACCGCGCGTAAAATGGGCGTCATCAGTAGATCCCCCAGCCTGCATTTGCAACAATATAAAAAGTGATGGTTATGGAGAAAATACTTACGTCCAATTCGGCTTCAACCTTTGCCTCTTCAATGGAATCGTTTAACGAGCTGAAGCACCAAATCTTCTAATAAATAACAAGTTATTTATATTTGAAAGCAGCACTTACATTATAGAGTGGAAGATTTTTCTTCGGCGTGTCGACATATCGATTAAATGTATCCACATCGGGCTTTCTAGTCACAAAATATAATCGCCTAGGAGACCAACTATAAAGAATTTTCATATATATATATCATTAGTATGCTAAAAGTTCATCCAGGATTTTCATCGGCAACCTATTTTCATCTCCTAGACTATAACATTAACGACTTTGGGCACAAATAAGAATGCGTCCGAATTGTTTAGATAGTATCACAATATTTTATTGACTAGATTCAATCGAAGCAGAGTTTATATTTATAATATTTACAATTTCGTGCGTTTCGCGCGCTCAATATTTTATTCCGTCTTTGACTTAAGTCGTTCGGAGAATTGCTTGAAACTGTCCGATCGATAAATGTAAATGCTGGCGACGGCGCCCGCGCAAGCACCGAACCAATACACGACCATAAACTCCACGAGAGTGTGTCCTTCGCAACCGGCTTTCAGGGACGTGGCGAGCGCAGGATTGAAGTATCCTCCCGAATAGTTGAAAGCCGCGACGACCATCATGGTGGCGAAGAACGGATCGGCGATGGCAGCGAAGCGAGCGTTGGAATCGTTCAGAAACCTGGAGGCCAAGCGACACACACACGTGGACATGCCCTCAACGAACGTTCCCACTGCAGCAGACACCTGAAACCGTCGTCAACTTTATAAAATACAATCATCCCGTAACAAGCTCTTCGATGATTCACTTAGAAAGCGCATCCTGGACGTTTGTTTGTTAATGACCATGTGACATGCCAACACTACCCTCGGATGTGTTCCGTCGAACTGCGGGACTGCACTTGATTGCCTTTATCAAAATGAACGCGATCACCGCGCCGAAATTACTTCCGAACCAATACGCAATAATGATATGGCCGAACGGTGTACATTTGAGATTAAAGCACGTCGCAATAGCCGCGTTCATGTACACGGCTCCAACATGAAACAATCGTCCGAACAACGTGAATAAAATGTCCCACAAAATGCAGAAGGGCACGGCGTATGGCGTCCAGCACTTGATCAGATACTTTTTCGGGAACGTGGAAATTAGGGTCCCTAACATCTCGGTCAATGTTCGTCGGAGCAAGGTAGGCTAGGGCAGTTAGTTGGGAATTGATTGAATTCTGTTGGTTGCAGTGTTAGTTCATCGTTCGGCATACCTGCAAGTCCGCTTTGCATTCCTCGCCAGCTTTGCCGCGGTGAGTTTCGGTCAGTTCCAACGACCACAGCAGTTGCACATAATAGTAAATCAAGAAACCGCCAAGTATTTGAGCAATTACAATGAGCAAAGCTTTCACAGCTTCCTGCGTGCCTTCGACTACTTTTTCCATCTCCGTGTAGGGGCAAGCCGATTCGATTTCCCACACTCTGGCCCACCATAGTGATAGCAGGAAGAGAAACAGCGCATACATCCATACTCCGTAATTATCAGCAACTGGGACAACAGAAAAATATAATGATTTGCAACTAACTTGCGAGACGCTTACCTATGACAAGCTCAAAACAAATGGCGCAAAGTTCGGCGGTCGCGATGAATTCCAGGAGCATTTGTTTCACGATTCCATCGCCCATGCATTTCTTCACCGTCATCCGCAGTATGGACGCGAGCACAGCCGTCAGAATGATGAAGAACGTGGAAATAAGCAGCGGATTCATTCCAAAGATATTCTTCTTCTTACTGAAAGAAAGTGCGAAATATAACCGAACATAATGAGGCGGCAGAAACGTCGGCGGAAGCGAATTATCAAATTTAAGCAGGCATCTGTAGTGATATGTCTTAATCGCCGCTTCACGTGCAGAAAGCTAACGACTCTTACTCCATCCCAATTTACTATCGGCCTAATTGTTACTCAACCTACAGCGCATGGCGAAACGCGCGCAAGTCGTTTGGACAGGCCGTCGCGTCGATTCAAATTCGATGTGAAAGCTATCCATACGTACTTGTAGCCAAGGATGTAGCACCTCTTCAAGAGGCGCCATACTCCTTTGACGAACGACATCTTCGTCCCCGGTTGCAATCTCCACCTCGGCCTCGGAGGGTCTTCGCCAGACGTGCGCCGCCGAGAACTTACAAACTAACACTAAACCGGCGCCGCTTTGCGGGAAGATGGAAACGGAGGCGCTCGAAATGTATTTTTACATCTGCGCGACCAAGGCAAGGTCCCCATCGCGGCGTTCCGCGGCTCCGCAGCAGAGCGCGATGCAAAAATAGACGCGCGGGTTGAACAGATGCACGCGTCGCGTCCGAATCGCCACATGTGCGCAAGATGTATGGTAATATTAAGCTACCCAGCTACTAATAACTGAATACGCTAACATGTAAGTGATATATAGAGAGAGAGAGAGAGATACTAATGAGTTCTGTATAGATATACGCATTGGCATACTTATCATACGTTTTCTTTTAGCTGATTGTGAGCTCCTGGGCAACGCATTACCACCTAGTTCGTTTTCTTCTTCAGCATTTAATCGCAACAAATCGTACATTTGGGAAAGTTATACACGGGAAATTTTGCGTGTGGCATTGACACTTGGTGAAGTCAAACTGACTGTGTGGGGAGTGAAACAATTGTGATGTCACATGAACGTAGCCTTGATTACTAATTACATGTTGTTCAAGCGTGCCGCGTACTACATCAACAACATTGGGAATGTGGGCATTATATAAATGGCGTTTTTTGTTGTATAAACCGCAGTTTGTAACGCGGCTTAACACTACAGTGTGATAAACGTTGATTGTCGTTGGTCGCTTCCACACGATCTCGTGTAAAGTGCCCAGATTTTCGTGCGGGCAAGCTGGCCTTTCTTGCTAGTTGCTTTGCGCGCTTCTCCCTTTGCTCTTTAATGCGCTTGTTTCTATGGTATTTTCCGATTGCGAAATAAATATTTTCGGATGCGAATGCAACCGCACCGGCGATGTGACCAAGCATATACAGCGCGAACGCGCCCTGCAGATGCTCCAAAGTGATCATGACTGTAGCATCATCGGACTCTACAGTGACGTACTCGTACACATCTTCGCCGCTTTCCGTGCTGTTCGGCGAATGACTAATTGGCGCGCTGCTGTGCACCCGTCGCCATTTTTCCACCAATCCGCTCTCGATTAGCGTGGTGATGATTTCGTCAAATGCGGCCCTCAAGAGGAACGTTTTCGGAAAAACGATGCTCACTTGTTCGGTGAATAGAACGTTGTGCCTAAGTAAATGTATCTTGGCTCGTCCATGCGCCTCGACAATTCGTCGATCTTTCCGATCGATGTAGTACTGCGCATAATGCAACCCTAGGATGGTTATGGTGTCTTTGTCTTGAGCGACTGTGAGCAACCATTGGAACTCCGTGTCGTTTTCGGTGGCGTAGATTTCGTAGCTATCGAAAATTCGCTGGTCGCGCGCGTCGCCCGTGTTCTCGAAGATAGCTCTTCGCGATTCTAAACCGCCAATGCCTATGCCCGAATCGAAGACCTCCTCCTCGGTGTCAATCTGATGTTCGTAGCGTGGATGCGTCAAGACGTTCATTAGGCCACTCTGGTACACGCTGCCGACGATGATCATGAACATCGCGTAGCAGATGAAGAGGCAGCGCACTGGAGTGCTCTTCGGCTGCGTTGCCACTACGGTTAAAAAGCATATCTGCACGGAAACGACGATCGCCGCCGAAAATTGTTGTAGGTAACGGTGCTCTCGATTGCCGCACATCCTGGCATACGCGCACGTCATGAGGCTCATAAGGACGACGAGGCTTAATAGTGTGGCCCACGTGGGCCATTCGAAAATGCTGATGATAGCCAGATAGGGTGGGATCAATTCGGCGCTGGGCACCACCCAAAGCATATCTTCCATGTAGTACGTTTTGGCGAAACTAAAATGCAACGATCGGTTGGGAGTGACGGTGACTCTTCCGACGCCAATTCGAAACGCATCCGTATCGATGTATTGCAATTCGCCCGTCCATCGGGAGCAGTTCGAGGTGCAGTTCGTTTCGACGGTACGATTGTATTCATATTCTCCCCAATTCATCGCGGTTCCTTGCTCTTTAAATACATAGGATATATTCAGTTTGTAAGAAATCGTGTTGAGGATGTCTATTTCCACTCCGTGCGTTGAATTGATCACCATTGGAGGGGTGTGCATCAGCGAAGCGTTGAGAAGACAATTCAATCCGCGCATTCGCCGAATGTTTCGGAAAGGTATGCGAAAGCTCAGGCTGCTTTTATCGCACGCGCCTAAATATATAATTTCCGGGTGTCTTCCACACCGGGTGACTTCACGGCGGTGATGCATGTTGAATAGTAATATGCCGTACATACTCATGGTAGTTAAATTCGCTGGCGCAATGAGGATCGTCTTATAATGCTGTTGCTCGTACATAAACCCGGTAACATTCATGTGCACGTGCTCGTCAACCATTTTGCCATAAACCAAGATAAACACCGCGCTGCTATTATACGACTCCGTGCGTTCCAGCCGCTTCAAAGTATGTAACAAGTTTCGGTACTCGTCGACAAATATAACGTAATTATGCGATTTCTGCACCATTATATTGTGATATTTCATCACCTTCTTTTTCTTGGTGATCTTGTTCGCTTGTTCGTCGCAATTCATGATGCATTCCTCGAAGCTCTGAAACTTGCGAATCGTGCCGTTCGTCATCTCCCAGTTCCACATGTGCTCCGGACGCCACGACATGCTGTGCAGCCGCTTGATCACTTGCTGGGCGATCTCGAATTCGGGATAGGAGTCCATGAAAACTTGTGTGATCGTTATGAAGGTCTCTCGCAGGAGAATGTCCCTCGTTATGTTAGCAATGCAAGTGGCTGCCATATCTCTGTACACGGCGTCCTTTCTCTCTTCGAGATCGATGTTAACGGTTTCGTCGAATTCGACGGATAGGGTGCCTGGAAAGCACAATATTATTAGATAAATTTGCAACATATTGACTTGACGGCGCATGCATGAATGGAAAAAACTGCCAGAGAAAGATGTGTCGCATTACTTTCCGGAATAGAGTTGATCGCGTTTTCGTTATCGATGCGCATGGCGCTTCATTTCGTGTTCGGTTGCAATCGAGCCTTTTGATCGGCGCGTTTTGTGCATGGTAAATAATGCTGCTCCAGTTTGTGCTAATTGTGAGCATTGAACGACGAACAACGTGCGTTGTAGAGCAGATTGCTTCGTAATTTTCACTTCATTTCATAGCGGAAGAGTTGTTCTTTCAATTTTAGAACGAGTTGTCCCAGAATATCTGCCGGAAGTGGGTCAAAATTGCCCCCAAAGTTTGCCGATTTTTGAACTTCTCCAAAACATGGCCTATAAAATCGGCTGTAACATGCGTTCTAGGGCAGATAGTTTCGTAATTTTCACTTCATTTCATAGCGGAAACGCAGGTCCTGCAGTTTTTAATCACTGATATTGACGGCCCAAGGACTTGTATGATAGAAAGAGAGACCAAGCAAACAAAAGTGAGTTGGTTATACGAGAACGTGAATTTCCACCCAATCTGAGGCGTTTTTTGAAGGTCTAGTATTTATCACTCACTCTTTCTCGTTCGGAAACTAT
>JARRAA010024967.1:2584251-2607656 GCA_030557295.1 Ecitodaemon sp. MM-2014 | reverse complement strand
TCGCTCCCCGTCCGGAGGCCGGCTCCCGCTCGTTCGACGCTGCGCAATCAATGTGAAATTAACAAATTTGTAAGCGAGATAATTTTGCGTGTAATTAAGTGCCGGGGAGTCGGAGGCGCTGGCTGCTGGGACGAGAGCATCAGGCGCGAGTCGGGTGGTTTCTTACCGAGCGTGACGCCATAAATTAGCGTCGGACGCGCGAGCGCTTGCTCTCCTCAACGGAACGACGCGCTGGAAGAAATTTACTCTCGACCACCTGATATGTGAAACGGCGCGAACGCGTCTCGAGGGACCGGCTAATCGACGCTTTATCCGGCCCATGGACTTGCCAAAAAGGGCCCGAATGGGAGGGGTCCACAAATCAAAAAAATTCTTAAAACGGCGCATTCCCACACGCGGCCGACGTTGACTGATCGGCCCTCTTGTCCTTCGATAGCGCGGTTATGCAATTACGCTCGAATTTCTAGGAAGCGCTCAGCTTCCTGATTTTGATGCAGGCATGCCCCGAGTTACGTTTTTGGATTGTGGCAGAGAACCACATCTCGACTCACCCGGAATATGCTCCGGAACAACCAGACTGCGTAACTCGGGGGAGGTACACAAAGAGTTTGCTCTTTGGTGGCCTGGCGCACTCGAAATGCTCGTAGCTCACAATGTTCGCGATCGCGATCCCGCAATTGGAGTCGCGCGATAATTACGCGAATGGCCATAAATGCCAACATGGTCATAACTCCGGAGCGCCTTCATAAGGTGGGCCCATCAAAGAGGGTCGCTATCGTGAATATCGCAATTTCGGAATTCTCGCGCGCGAAGATCGCCGGGGACCGAAGACGTCTTTCGGTTTTTGTTCTTATTTCTCCATCGGCATTGTGCGGCGGACGGGCGATCAGTGCGCGCTGGCCGAGCGAGGCGGAGATTCTTTATGTCCGTCGGAGGCTCACATGGAGAGCGAAGAGCTCTCGGCGCTGCGGCGCGCAGCCGAGATGCATTGAGCCCCGGCAGATTTATGGCCGTTCGAGTAATAAAGGACGCGCGCGCGGCGCTCCTAAAGTGCATCTCCATCATCCGCCATAATGGCGGAATGAATGCCTTTCAGATTTATGTCATCTTTCGGCCATATCAAAGTCCGCCACGCCACCGCGCGTCGGACTCGCGCGTTCGACTATTCCCGGCGCGGGCCCTATGAAAACGTCGAAAGCATAAAGGCAACGAATCGAAATAAGAAATACGCACGGGAGGACCGCGCTCGCGAGGAAAACAAGAACAAGAGCCGGGCCGTACGGCGGGTGGCTGGCGGAGCGTCGCCCGCCGCCCGTCGGACGAATGGGCCGCGTGAAAAATGAATATTATAACTGCGATGGACGGCGGACGACGATAATGTAATGTAAATGGCCGCGACGCGCCGAGAATTCGAGGGTGATCTTGAGCTTCGAGGATTAGACGACGTCCGGCACTAATACGTTATTATTTATTGCGACTTATTCACCGCCGAGCGACAGACAAGAAACGCGCCGAACAGAGGCTGCGACTGCTCGAAAGTTGGGAGCGAACGTTTTAATTGTGCGGGGCGGAAGATGGATGACGCGCGCAGGTGTGGGAAGGCCGAGAACAGACGGACGGCGGCGCGGAGATTCGACGGGACGAACGCGAAATGTGTAAATTGCGAACGCTTTCCGGCGGCGTAAATGAAACACGGTGGAAATTCGACGCGAAGCGACGAGCGGAGAATAACGGCTTTATTTTTATTTGAATATCGCGACTGTCGAGCGACGGGCGCCGGCCGAAATTCAAACGAATTGCGAACGAAGTGCAAGCGAGCAGAATGTTCCTCGCTACACTACACAACAGCCTGCCATACCGATTGTTTCCATAAAAACAACACAGGCTTCCGAAACGGCAGAAATGCCGGTGAATCACAAGCTGCTCGTGGTTTGCTTCCGGCGATTTGCAATAGGGGGCGTTAGAGGTCTGGCATTAGGAGATATTCGAAATGTTTCGAGGGAGCGGGCGAGTTTATTCGCGCGGTGTGTGCTAGCCGTTCCTCCAAAGGGAACAAGAACGAAATAGAAATAGAGCGTAGGGAGATAGCGCTCCTTCGGCGAACGGGAGTTGCGTTCGTTCGTCGAGCCGACGCTGACTGCAAGAATTATTGCACGGGGAAGCGACGGCGAGCCGCGTTTTCTCCATTTAACCCGACACGTGAAATGTGCGCCGACGATTCCGACGTGCAGATTCGCCCGGCCACGCGTGGCGGAGCATCTCGGCGGCGCGCAGGTACGCGGCGAACGTAAACGCAACGCCGGAGGAGCGGTGGCGGCGCGCTCGGCGGCGGTAGCAAATATTCCAATTGGAATTGAAATTTCCCCATTTCCACATTTCCTTCGGGTGGATTTAAGCCGTTTGACGCGGATGCAGAAATTGCGAAAGTGCCAGCCTGCAGCGGCGGAAGAGACGCGCGAATCTGTTTCGTAATCATATCGGTTTTAATTAAATTCGGAATTAAGTCGAGGAATTTCCTGCGTTCGCCCCAGCGGCCTAAATTTCCGTCGTCGCAGGGGTTTTTCGAACGGCACGGAGCGGGTGTTCGAGATGTTCCACCTGCAGTTAAGTTATAATGGGTGGCATCGAGACGCGCCGGCCGTGGGTGGACAACTACTAGATGTAAACCGCTCTCGGACGTGGCAAGTCGCTCCCGCTAAGTGCACCAGCCAGGCGGTAAAAGCGCAGTAGATCTACGACTACAGCGAGGACGTCAGGCGTCTCTCCCGGCCCACGGGCTACCAGCTAGTAGCCCGCCGCGGTGAGCAGGGTGCGCTGCTGCCGTATATAACATGTGGGAATTTGTCACTATAAATATCCGAACAACAACCTCCGACATCCAGCTTCAGCTCCAGCCGCGCGCGCCCGCCTGATGCCTGATGCTTGATGCTCCGCGCCTCACATAAAATAGAAGATATGGGGATGCCGCTACTAAAACCCAAGCGCGGGCTCAGGGATAGCCCCGAAAGCGAACGCCGAGTGAAATACGTAAGCATATATCAGATGGGATTCCGATTCCGGCATGTTCCCTCTCTCCGCCACCCCACACGTCTCGACGTCGCCCGGCCGGGCTCGTATTAAGGTGTTGGACCTTTTTATTTCGCTCGCAATGACGCCACGCATCATTTAACAAACCTTCTTATTCAAACCGAAG
Source organism: Ecitodaemon sp. MM-2014 (assembly GCA_030557295.1). NCBI lineage: Eukaryota > Metazoa > Arthropoda > Insecta > Coleoptera > Staphylinidae > Ecitodaemon > Ecitodaemon sp. MM-2014. The sequence continues at coordinate 2,604,463 of JARRAA010024967.1, read as the reverse complement.
CCGAAGGGACCTTCGACATTCGCACAATATTGGCGGCCGCAATGCGCACTCGAAACCGTCGCTGACTTCCCGTCCGCTCGAGCAATTTCGAAACAAATCGTGTGAACGCAATTTGCATCCGCGCGCGTTCGCCCGAACGCATCCGAGCGCAAGTTGCGTTTTTATTGCGCCCTGATTGAATCGTTAGCGGTTCGCACGTTTGTCATTTGTCACTCCGGCTCGCTTACCGGAAGCGTTCGAAGTTATGAACTGCGAATCGGTCTTCGCGCGCGCGGTGCGGTCGGGGGGCCCATGAATAATACACAACGGCTGCGGTCGCGGCGCTGGAAAATTCGTTCGGAAAGTGTGCACGTCAATCAATGAGCGCGGCGCGAGCGGCGGGTGCTAATTCCCGACACGCTTCGAGCGTAATTGCCGAACGTAATCCGACACTCTCTGGAACAACCGAAAACCCTCCGACGGGTAAGCTGCTTACGTTTTCATGATTTCATACGCGCGCGCATAAATCCGGGCATTATTGCAGATTGCAAACCGAAGAGGATGCTTAATTACCGCGCGAGCAATCGAAATCTTTGCCGAGGGTCGAAATTAGTCGAAATTACCGAGGGGTGCCGCACCAACTTAGCATCGACTTACGACTTATCGCGCTTGCGCAGGATGAGGAATTTCCGGCGTTTTAAAATTTTCCAGCGTCCGACGACGACATGACTCAATCGCGGACCGAACGAGAGCCGAGTGCGTGTCTTGGGTATTCCACCCTCTTCATAATTCCGGCTCCCCGGAGGACTAAAACAGTGGAAATTATTATTTCAATGTCGATTTAATGACATTTGGCGGTGGCCGCCCCGCGCGAAAAGTGAACAACACCCCGGCGGCGAAGCGCCCGTATATCATAATTAAGTTTGTAACTGTAGATATTCCTCGCCCCGATGGCCTCTGATGGGTGCATACGTAATAGAAATTTGGGGCAACCGCGCGCCGCGCACCGCAGTCTTTATTCAATTTGCAGCTCATGCAATTAGCCGTTTTTGACGGCGTGTTGCGAATTCGAAAGTCCAATTACGCCCGGCAAAAAGCGCCGCCGGCGGATTCGCTAATTTTGGCAAACTGAAAAATATTAAGACCGCGAAACACTCGCCGCGCCGAGCTCTAACTTGGCGCGACCGTCCTAAGAGTGTATTTATGTAAAATCCTAAATGTATTCACCCTTTCGCAAAGGTGGCGCTTTTCTATTTTCTTGCCGCAAGTTCGCCGGTCGGCTTCCTCGCGCCGGGGAGCGTCTTGGCGCCCTCTCCACCTTGGCGGCGGCTCGCTCCATCTGCATTAGCGCTGCACCTCCACCAATATATTTATTTAATGCCTTAATTTACTTAATTGTTTCGAACGCGACGCGTCGGCTAAAAACTTCCACGGACGCGCGCCAGCCAAGAAAACTCCCAACTTATTTCAACTTTCAACCCGACCGCCTTAAAGTATAACCCCGGACTTCGCGAAAGTGCCAGCCGCCGCAGAACAACTAAGTGAATCTCGGAAAGTTTTTAGATTTTCTTCCCTTCTTGGCGCGCGCGCCGACGTTCCATTTTTATTTCGCCCCGTCTGGTTAATTAATGTTTTTTTTTCCGCTCGGCGGCGGACGGACGGCGGAATTTAGTTGCGGATCATTTTCGAAATCAATGCGCGGTTTGATTTATTTGCAAAATAGTGTGCGCTCGGGCGCTCGACGGCGGCGGGAGCCGGTTCCAGAATGCGGATGGATATGAGGCGATGATGGCAATTACATGCGGCGTCGGTTCTGTCACGCGTCACGCAGATTTATCGCCGTCGAATCGCGAAACGAATGAAATCCGCGTTCGACGCGCGCGCCGAATTTTGCATTTCGCATTTCGCGTTGCGCGCTGCCCTTGGATTCGCCCCATTCCGCGCGCGTAAATGGCATTCGGCGTTTCGGCTCTGCGCGCCGGTATTTGGAATTTCACATTCGACGCGGCGCCTCCGCCATCCGCCCACGTCGAACGCGCTCGACAAAGCGATCGCGCGCATTCGTCCCACGCACAAATTATGCGTATCGCCAAATATGTGCCTATTGGACTATAAGGCAGTTTTTCATTTCCGTCCGAACGTCAAACATTATTCGTTTGTTTCTGCCTTACTCGAATCCTACCCAACAATCCTCCAGCCCAACAATCGAGAGGACATGTTAATTTGGCGCGGCGTAAAATTCAATTCTTTGTCCCACACACGTGCTCATTTCGTGCAGGCGACGGGCTGGGAATAATTGCGAATAATTGTGATAATCGTGCGCGTTCGCTCGTGAAAGTTTACTATTCATTGGGAGCGTGCCCGCGTTGACACGCAGCGTGGGATACGTGGGACACTCGGATAACAAACATCCCTTTTTGACGTCGCGCGTTGTGCGGCGGGGCGCTAACAATTGACAGACAGGCAATCAAATGTGCACCCTTCACACGCGAGTTTTACGAGGTTGAAGTGCCGATCGACTATTCAGAATATACATTTTGTACTTGCGCTCTTCATTTTCGGATGCAAGAATTTGTCCTAGTGGAGCAATAAGTAATTTACGTTTATATTGTGTTACAGGTTATCTGCGACCATCCAGGAAGACAGGACAAATGAGAACTCTGCAAGTAGGACAACTAAGCTCTGTAAACTAAACTAACGTTTGAAGTATACATTGAATAAATCTCTTGTTTTGCCCTAATTTCTGTATTTTATTTGTACCTCTCCGTTCTATTTTCAGGTGAAGTTGTGTTTGTTTGTTTCAATTTAATTTGCCACACAATTCACTTGGTGACACGAGTATGTCGTTTGTCAAGTACTTAACATAACCTGGAGCTATGCTCCAGGTAGCTCACTGGTAAGGTGCTTGCCTTGCACGCCGTTAACCATGGGTCGAATCCCGGCCCGGGCGTTCTTCTTTTGAAATAAGAAGGAATATACCTGACAAAAGCATAAGTTAATGTGAGGAAGTACCACCGGCAGCAGCCCCAGCACCAAGAGGACTTGGAAAGTTATGTTCTGAAGCCGAAGACACGATCATACATGTAGAAGGCCCCCACCAGGCCCCACCATCACTGCATACGTTACAAACCGAGGTGTGATGGCCGCGAAACCTGTAGGAGACGGCAGTCAATGGTAGGGCCGGGAGCGCTACGGACGTGTCCGCAGGAACGCTCCCAGGTAGGGAAGGACAATTTTAAAGGGGAGACTGCCAAACTTGGTTTCAAAAATTTAAGAGTAATTCTTCCCCAACTTCACCTTTTTTACTTATTTCATCTCTTCTCTTCTTCTTCCTTCATCTTCCCTTATAAACTTGCTTGACTGACTACTCCTCCCTCTTCTTCTTCTGTTTGTTCTTCTTCCTCGCCTCTTGCACAGATCGGACTTTGAATATTTCCGAGTCAGACAAGTCGGGGCTCTATTCTACAATTCGATTTAAATGCAATTGAATTGTTTTTCCTTAAAAAGGCCGCCTCTCCGGACCCAGGATTCGAACCCGGGCCTCCTCGCATTCGAGGCGAAGACCAGACCACTCAGCCACCAAAGGCTCTTTGCCAACCTGATTTAAAACTATTACAGAAATAGAGAACGAAACCACCGCGGATAACATCAGGTGACTGTCAAATAACCATGCAATATAAAAGGTTTAAATGAATAAAACATGAACATAGATTTAAACACGGTCTTTATTGGTACCACATTCAGTTGTGTTTACATCTGCAGAATATTTGGTACAAGAAATATCCAAATCGTTTACTCCTGGTGCGGACAAGACGCAGCTCCTGAAACAGAAAGAAATGATCCCCGTAAATAACATCCTAAAGCTTAAGTCGTTTTGGAAACAGCTGGCTGTTTCCAATTAGAAAATCTCAAACGCGCGCGATCGGGTCGCGACCATTAATTACATAATGAATTATTGTCTTCGAAGCACGTGTCGCGCATGTGTGCTTCCCTCCGTCCGAGCCGGGGCCGGTAATTGCGCTAGGCGGCGCGACACGAATTCCGTATCTGCGGGCATTAATTTCAAATTAATTAGCGCCGCTCGGTTTTAATGTGTGAACTAATTATTTCGTTCGCGCGCGCGCGCGCCGCCGCCGCCGACGGATTAAGGGAAATTTATCGCCGGCCTTATAGTTAGTCACCATTAGCCGCGAACAGACGGAATATGGTGCCGAACGTGAGCCCACCGCGTTGTCGTGCGTCGCTCGCGCGTCGCGGTGTCTCCGCGCCTCATTCCGCTCCGTTTGCGGCGACAACGCGTGCAGAGGCCCGCGAGTGTGAATTCGGGTACACGATCCGCGCCCAGCGCGTCGAATAGATCTCGGCCTGACGAGCGCAAGTGTCGCGAACCGAAGGAAGCGCCATTCAGTGATGAATAGCGCTCGAAGGGGGAAGACCATAATTCCGTTTGTTTGCTGCGCGCAACATGCAATTATGATGTTTTTCTTTTCCGCGCGCGCAGCTCAACCCCTGCAAACAGCGCGTCCACGTGTCGCGGCCGGAGCGCTCGCGTTCGCACATGAAACATGCATGGGACGCGCGCGCGCCCGCTCTTCCCGATAATTGGCGGTCCGACTCCGAGAGCGCCTTTGTCGTTCACCTCGTCATCTCGCCCGCCGCCGCACGCACTTATTGCAATTGGTTTGTTTGCGTACGCGTGTGCGAAAGTCAGGCGCGCGCGCCGAGGGTGTTCCCCGGGCCCGCTAATTCCCCCGAGGACGCGGCCCTCGCACGCGCGCGCTCCGCTCCTGCAGGACGCCACGCAACAGCATAAAATAGTAAACGATGAGCGCCGCGCGACGAGGACGAATGCCTCGAACACCCACAACGCGCACGCGAGGAGAGCCCACGCCCGTGATGTATGGACCCTCCTAATCGTCTCCTAATTATTTACCTCGGCTCTCACACGGATATCGCATTACGCCTAATTTAACCAGCGCCGCACGCTCTCGAGTGACGCGCGATATCAATATCAACTAAGCAGAGCTCGGGCGATCCGAAAAACGGCGCGAAAACGTCAATGTTATTCCGCCGCGAGACGGGGAAATTTATTAGCGTAAGGCGCTTAATTAAGTAAACAAGTCAATTATATAATTACCGTCATAACATATGACATTTTAATGATGACGGCGTGTTGGCGCAATCAGGCGCAATTTGCGTTTTTAATGCGCGATAATTGCTGCTAATTTGTTTGGTTTTTGTCGCCGCGCATTATGAAAGCGATGGGCGATAAATCGATCCATTAAAGAAAGCGATCGAATCGATTTCCGCGTCCGGCGCGACATCCGACGCTCGATCGAGACGCCGGCCGTAAAAGCGAGTCGTAAAACGCGGTGGAATTAACGCGATTATGTTTACGCCGGCGTCGCAGCTGATTCGATGCCTAATTTAGTGCCGATTCGCGGCAGATCCGCGACGCGCTCTTCTTTCGCACATTTCCACCTATGGATCCGCTTCGCGAATAAATTTCGCGCTTCACGCGAACTTTTCATTCATAAAACTTCCGGAAAACGCGAAAAGCGGCGAGCGCGCGCGCGAGAAAGGCGCGGATAAAGCGCAATTTACTGCCGCCGGCAGGAATTGAATTCCAGCCACCGCCAACCGCCCGCGTGCCGAAATTCCGGCGTTCGCGCCGGTCGGACGTTTCGCGTCGCCGGCTGTATGCTGGCCGCGCCGCCTTTTATTATTATTTTTCCATAAAACCGCATGAAACTGAATAAGGCACTCGCGCCGGCCGGAAAGTTATGTCCGAGCGCATAAACTGCGCCGCAATAATAACCGCGGGACGAGGCCGCCGCCGCCGCCGACGCGAATTAAAAACGCGATTAACCGTCCTCGAAGTAAGCTCATTATGGTCCGCTCGTGCGGGATGATTCTTTATCCTTCGCGTCCTTGCGGCACAAATAGGAAAACGAGCGAAACGCTTCGCGCTCCTCCTGCGCGCGCGCGCCGCGTGCGGTCCGCGCGTAAACCGACCGTCGCCGCATTTTTAATTGCGACGAAAATTATTATTATGCACGTGCAATAATTAACGTTATTAGCATAACGAGCGCTCCATAAATGTACGCGGCCGTAAGACGGGCAATTTTATACGCCTCCGATTTTTCTCCCGCGAGCTCATTAACGGCGTGTAATTAAATATCGCGAGTTACCGTTTAAGAACTTCATACCGCGAATTTATCGCTGCGCGCGCGCGCGCGCGGGATTCGCTTAAATTCGACGCCGCGCGGTTTGATTTCGAAAGGACTACGAGGCAATAATCGAAACGACGTTCGTCGCTCGTATATTACGCGCGCGCTCGCTTCGCGCCGATATTAAAACAATTTATTAGCTAATTTATCATGAATTATGATGCGCGAGCGAATCGGAAATTTGCATGCGTTAATTTCGACGAGCGACGAGCGACGCGCCCGCGAGCCATCATAACTTTGATATTCCAATCATAACAGCCGACGAGCGACCGAAGACGCTCGAGAATTCGCCCGAAGTTATGAACAATCCTAGGAGACCGGCCGCGCGCTGGCGTTAATCGAACGCGCGACGGACTTTTGCTAGCCGGCATTCGAGTTTTTCGCGTTCGGCGTTCGCAATCACGCGACGCGCGTTTTTTTTGCATAATCAAGCGCGAACATTACGAAACGCGTGTCGCCGCAGTTCTGTTAACGTTCGGCTTCGTTCCGTTCGGCTGGCACTGGAAGATTGCGTGGGACGCACTCGATCGTAAACATCCAGGCCCGCGTTGGGCCGCGCTATCAGCACGATACGAATACTTTAATTATGCTAATTGTCGATGTTATTAATTTATCGCGAGCACGATAACTCTCCTAATAAACGAAACTTCCCGTTCGGCATGCGCGAAATATTGACGGATTAATTGATCTATAACTTTAATTGGTCGCGATTGTCGCGGGCGTTTTTTCATTTCGTGGCTCGGCGGAACTTGCGCGAAGGTAGCGACAGGCGCGATGTAAACAGCGACTCGTAAACATTTCGGCCCCGCACGCACGTCGATGGCGAATTTATGCCGCGGATTAAGTCAATTAGACAATTTTACGAGCGGCGCGCACGCACCGCATGCATAAGCGTCATAATTAAATGTAAAGCGATAAATTGCGCATCGTTTAGGCACTGTTTGCGCGTTTTTCCACTCAATAAAACGCGAGCGGCGCACGAACGGCGAAACGAATGCACGCGAAACGGTCAAATATAGATCATTAGTACCAGGTGCGAGTGCTGCGCGCGAGCGATTTGCATAAAAAATTTTGGCGTTCCGTTGGTTCGGCGCGCGTTTTATTAATCGGGGCGCGCGCGCGCACCGGACCGGCCGGCGGCGGCTCCGGGATGCAGGTACCGCGCACGCACACGGCGGCAATAAAATGCGAACGCGAAGTGCGCATAATGTCGATATTTATCGACGCGCATGCGAAGCGGCGTTTACGAATTGTTGCGGCGCGAAAAAAAAAACGGCGAAAAGCCGATGCGCGGACAAGCGATCGGGATCGCTTTGTGTCTGCGCGACGGAATTTTATTCGCTTTAATTGTTTTTCGGCTGTCCAGACATGTCATGCCGCGCGCATATTAATAGTGACGCGAGGAATGTCGTTATTCCGTCGTTTCCTTCGTTTTCCGACGTTTTTCCGCGAGGGAGAGCCGGAAGGGAAAGTCTGGCGCGGGCATGTTACTTGCATTCTTGCAAACAGTCGCCATTCCAATGAAACATTCATTTTATATAAACCCAGGGACCGGCCGTAGACCGGTCGCGAAAAATTACGAAGCGCCTCGGTGTTCCTCGACGCGCTGCTCGGAAAATGCCCCGCTGCGGAAAGACCCACAACGCTGGACGAGGTACGGTCCTCGGTGCGGCGCGGAATATCGTTTCGGGGGGACGTCGAGGACGTTCGAAACAAGCTGTATGTTATTTGAGTAATTCCGGCGCGGGCATGGCGCGCAGGACGAAAATGCAATAACTGTCATCCCGAAACGAACGAACGGAATGAGCGAGAACGAGCGGAACGAGCCCTCCGATGCACCGATGTGCTCGCGTCCATCCCGCGCGCGATGCGCACGCGACGGGAACGGCGGAAAATCACGCGTGCCGGTAGCGTAGCAACCCGATATGAATATTTCATCGGCGCGCGGCGCGCGGCGCATTTTCATACTTTATTGAACGCGTCACCTTTGATTAGAGACAATGTGCTCACCTGCACACCGGCGAAACAGCAATTTCGCGCGGCGGCGGCGCGGCGGCTTCCAGCCGGCGCGCATATCATATGCGACATGACGCCGCGACGCCCGAACGCGGCGCGTTAAAAATGTTTACAATTTCGAGGCGCTTGAAAATTTCATTCCGCCGGCGTCGTTCGCGCGGAAGGAACGATGCGCCGCCAAGGTGAGCGAACGCGAGCGGCCGAGAAGGACGCCGAAGCGGGCGAGCGCCCGGCCGGGCACCGTCGCCGCGCGCATGAATCATGCGCTATCTGCAATCGGCAATAAATATGAAATATCAATTATGAATATCTAGAGTGGCGGGCCCGGAGTCCGCCCAGCAGTCAGCGCCTGCTCGCGTACGACGACGAGAGGCCGCGCATGCAGGCGGATGAATGATACCCGACGCAGATACCTCTCTCGTATAATTTCGATCATGACGTGCCGCAACTACCAACTGCCGCTACCAGCTTACCGAACTGCGAGACATCTGCATGGAGATACAATTATGAGGAGCAAAAACAAGACGTGGACAATACAATGGACACCGGACAAGTCGTCGTGGTCGGCCGACGCCCGGCGTGTAGGTGCGCTAACGAGAGAGGGAGCGCACCGTTTACCGACAATTAACATTTACGATTTATGGCTTTTCGGCTTTCGCTTCCGTCGCGTCCACCGCGCGCGAGAGACAGCTACCTAGGAGAGGGCCTGGAGTGACCGCGAGGCGGGCGATACCATCGAAACCGCATGACGAATTCCGCACATCATCAATTACTAGACGCGCGTCGCCATTATACCTGTTTCGAGCACTACTCGATGCTTCCTAACCTCAAAATGAAAACGCCGCGGCGCTGCGAAGCACCTTAAAATCTTTCGAATTAATTTAAAGCGCCCCCATAAGCATGCGAAACAGGTCGGCAACGCTTATCAGGCGTTTCCCCCTTATCCGAAAAACGCTCCCTCCGCCGCCGCGCCTCCGCGCCGTTCCGTTCGCCCGGGCGCCGCGAAGTTCCGCGTTCTTTTCTAACTTCCACTCAATTTTCCTAGTTTTTGCCCGGTTCAGCCGGGGGAGTCGCTTTAAACTTTTTTAATTATCGCCGCCGCCCAGACTGCGAGACTCCTTCGCGAGTGCGCCGGCAACGCATTAAGGTAGTGCATCCAGTACATTATGTATTCGCAGCGTCTATCCCTTTTTGCTCCGCGGCGCGGCGAGCGAGACAAAAGGGGAGAACTGGAAACGTGTATAATGTACGAGCACATCCAGCGCGAAACTCCGCCGAACTCCGGGAGGCCTCGAGCCGAACCGGCGGGCGGCGGCCGCGGAACTTTATACGCGCGCCGCGTAAAACGCTAATGCTAATTTATATTTTAGTTAATAATCGTTAATTAATTAAGCCGCGCCGAGGGCGAGTCCGACGGCGAGAGGATGGGATTGCGAGCGAAGCCGAAAAACGCTCGGATACGCCCTTTTTAGGGTGCACCTACTTTTAATTGTAAGTGAAAGATAATTGAAAAAGCGTCGGGCACGTAGGTAACTCATCGGCCGCCGGTTCAATCCGCGTTAATGGAATCATTTGTTCGAGAACCGCCACAACGGTTGGCGTGCCGAGCGGCCGTTTCGCGAGGAGACAGAGGCGAGGTGGCCGAAAGAAGTCGTGCGGCGTAAAAATTCGGAAACAAATCGCGGCGATGGCAACGCCACCGGGCGGAACGTCATTATCGAAGGGTGGTCACCCGGGGGTGGCGTCCGGCTATTAAATCGCAAGCGCCGCCCGGCCCCGCCGACACGAAATGCAAATATCAGCGCGCGCCCACCGCCCTTCGCGCCCGCGCATAATTTGTTTGCCTATGCGCCGTCGCGATTCATCGGGGGCCCGACGGCTAACTGCCTTCGATCATGACATCCGCGGATTTATTATTTCTTTCTCCACCTGCCGTGCCCCCTGCGGGCATATCGTCCGCTGCGATCTTAATTCTCGAAAACGTGGAAAATTCAAATCCACACAAAGCGGCGCTGCGAACCGAACGCGTCCGGACTCGCAAGATGGAGGCGCCGCTCCCAGCGCACGCTCGTGGGACCGACGCGGCGCGCTGATTAAGCGTTATCAGTTCGCAGTCATCGGAATTGTTTCGCCGATTGCGCGCCGAGCGCGCCGAATAAACATTCGGATATTTTATTCATTTAAATCGGACGGGGCCCGAGGACGCGCGCGAGCGCGTCGGCCGCGGGCTGGTGATGTAGGGGATGCGATGGCGGCGCGCAGCGGGTTGCATTGTTACCGGAACCGCAGCGACCGAACGGAACGGAACGCCGCTGCCATTTATCCCGGGGCCCCGCTTTAATTACTTCCAATCTTCTAGCAGTCATTAATCACGCGGCGTCTCTCGCCCCCGCGCGCCCGCCGCCAGCCGCGCACACATCCATCGGCGGCGGCAACCGGGCACATACGCTACGGTGAATGCACGACCTGATACGTGTTTTATACAAAGCGCTGCGCAACCTCTTCGGAGCCACCCAAAAATTGCCGGTTTTCGACGCGCAGTTTGCATAATTTTCTCTGCAACCAACGAAACTGAATTTATCCGAGCGAATCGTCGGCTTTTTCGATAATCGAGAAGTTGTAATTAAGCGTGGGCGGGTTACGCAAGGCACTGTAGACGAAATGCCCCCCGGGCTCGCCGCGGCGTGGCGGAAAACCCCCGAAGGTTCCCCGATGGTTGGCTGGCAAGTCATACGAGACGACAAAACGTGCCGCTTAGCAGAGCGCACGAACAAAACGAACGAAAACGTTGAAATGCTTTGCTAGTTTTGCACGCACAGGTAGCTCCCACATGCTCGACCAGCCCCCCCGTAATAAATTTATATCGCATTCGCCCAAATAACCTTTTCGGGCGCTCTCCCGAGCACAAAAATTAATCCACGCGCGGCCGCGAAGCCGAAAGTTCGTCTGCGCCTAACGAAAACCGTTAAAATAAATTACCACAAAGTCTCGGATATCTTCGCATGCTCGGAATAGATTCCCAGTAAACATACTCGAAGATATTACACGCCAGATACGGCGTGGCGTGGCGTTATGAATCCTCTCCGAACGTGTTTTCGGTCCGCTCCGAAGATCGGCAACGAAACTAGACGAGGCACCCCGCGGTGCTTTTAAATACGCCTCAAATGTGCCACTTTTGCGCTCAAACAACATCTCTCAGGCTTCGAGAGACCAGAGAGCCGTGGCATCATAACCCGCAGAGCCTAGCGCAGTCGAAACGGCCGATGTAACTAATACAGGGCGAGCGGTCAGAATTTCAAACTGGGAAAGCTTAAAATTTCTCAGACAACGCGTCGCTTGTTTGTAGGGACGTTGGGTGGTCACGGAGTCACTTCCCACTTGGAAAAACATCTCGGCCGTGTCGCCCAGCGTGCGCACTTCCTTCCAACGAGCTGCATCCAAAGACAAAGCGCCGCCGAACGGCCAGTCGTCGAGAGAAAATGAAGTGCGCGCGTTTAGAGAAAATTAGGGGTTTGTAACCCGATGGGTTGGCCGCCTTCGCCGCTTGGCCTTCTGTGAAATTTTCACTTTTTCTCGAAGCCCGCTCGAACGCCACGTTCGCGTCGCTATCTATATCCAATCTGCGGCGCAGCCGAGGAGTCACAACAAAACATTTTCAGGCAATTTATGCACTTGACTTCGAGCTACAAGCCATAAATCTCCGCTCGACATGGACTTTCTAGTTCTCGAGTAAAATCAAAACACAGCCTTCAATTTGACACGCGAATTTCGACGGAAAATATTTACCGAAGTCGTGAGCGAATTGATTTATGGACGCGCATGTTTTTGAGGAAAGCGCACAGCGAAAATCACCTGTTCGACGGGGCAGGGAGGAGGTAACGTGTTAATGTTGTGACTCGGGCGGGCTTAAGGGGGTCGCGTTGCGGCGAGAGGTGAAGTCAGCTGATTGTCAGAATTAATGATGATGGCGGAATGACTTGCGCCCGCCGGATGATGCGGAATAGGAGCAGTAGGTCAGTGCGGGCGGTGCACCGGCTTTTCGGCGGCGCGTCCAAGTCGATAAATCATATCGCGGGGTGGGCGCCGCGGCTCGCGCGCGCGCGAGTTTTACAACAACATCCCAGATGCTTATCATCCCCGCCGGGCTCTCGCGTCGGGGCAGTAAACTTCGCCGGGCAATATTTCTGTCAACGCGATTCCGCCGAACGAGAAATATGGCGCGGGACTCCCTCGAGGAGCTTTTCGTCGCGAACGTTTCGAAAAAATATTTTCCGAACGTCGCCCCCTGGAAGTGCCTGCTCGAAGGAGCGTCCGAAACGTGCTCGAAAGCGAGACCGGCAGGAAAGGCTCGCGCGCGACGACGAATCGGCGCAACTGGTGCGAAAGGCGTACTCGGCGGCGCGGCGCGTCAATCCGTCACGCGCGCGTGCAGCAGGAAGGCGTAGCAGGTCCTACCAATACCATCATCGGCCATATTGCGACGAAGGCGTGGTGTGAGCGCGCCCGCGTTGGCGCGCACCGCGCTCAGCGCCTGCGACGCCGCGCGCGCGCGTGTAAGTGCGGCCGGCAGGAAAAGTCCGAAATGGCGCGCCGCGGAGAGGGGGCGCGAGCGCGCGCGCGCGCCGGCCGCACGTGGTCGCCGATGTTCTGCGCAAGTGTATCGGAAAATGCGCGGCGCTCATCGATCCCGAAGGAGCGCGAAGCGCGGCACATGCGCCGAGGAGCGCCCGGCGAGGAGCCCGCCGACGGTCGCGCACTCGCCCGCCGACGGTCGCGCGCGGCGCATCCGGCGGAACGGCGGAAAGTGAAACCGCGCTCGTAAAAAAAAACAGCCTAATTTAATAAATCAAGCCCAATCGGCAATTAGGCTGTCGGAAGACCTAGCACAATGTAAACCTCGGAGCGCACACATCCTGCCATTAGAGACAATCAAGTTATAAAAATTAAATCGTAATTCCACGCGTGGCGAACGAAATAAAAAAGAAAGACGCAGCCTTTGTCCCGCGCGCAACAAAACTCTTCGAGCTTTAAACAAAACGCCGCCGTATCTTGTATCGGCTAGGCGAGCAAAAAGCGTCTAGCAAATGACGCGAATGACGGGGAACAAGCACGACAACGTTGACAACGAGTACACGAGTGATCCGTGTTCCGTTCAATGCGGCCCAGCGTAGGAGTCGCACGTCGCACGGGTTGGTGCGCACTCGAAGAATGTCGAAATTCATGCGCGACGGACGCGAGCATGATGCGCGCACAATGGCGCACCGACGAGCGCATGATGCGACCATTATAATGTCATCTGTCATTTTTCACGATTTTTTAACATCGCTCGCGCTAGTTTCGCGTTCATTACGCGTCGTTGCGCGGCCCGCAGTTGCAGTTAGTTAAATTTGATTAACATTACACGAACGCGCCGGTTGATATTTCGTCGGCGCGCTTTTTATGCCGCACGAAATTTCGAGCGAGCGTAAACAATATGTCTGATATAATCCGCCTGTAATTCGCGCGCGACGCAATAAATAACAATTAATTTTTATTATTGCGAGTATTCAAATGTTGGAACGCGGCGGGCAATTTCGTCGTGTGCCGTACCGCTCCGACCGCAACTTCTAACGCGTCCGTTTATTGCATTAATCGGTATTACGACTTGTTTCTTGCTTCGCCCGGTAATTAGCGTCGTGCGTCACGTGCGTCAAAGGTCTGGAACTCTCGCATTCGTGCTGCCCGGTCGCCGGCGCGCCGCTTCGCGCTCTATATGCAAATGCGCGTTTTGGGCGATATGAGTTATTAGTCGCTTTTTATTTCGACGGCGCGGTCGGTTAAACGTGGAAAAACATTCGAACATCGCCGCGCCGCTTATCGCCGCCGAGGATCGCGCCCGAGTCCAGCGCGCGCGCGCGCGCGCGACCCTATCGCCGCCAAGGATCTTCTCCGATGCTAACCGAAGACACTCAAGGCTCGGCCCATTAAATCACCATTTAAATACGAAATTCGCAACGCACGCGGAACTGTGAGACATTCCGAGAATCTCGTCGGCGCTCGTAATTTTCGATCGCGCGCGCATATCGTTAAAATTGACCGACGCGAGATGCTTATCTGCGATTGACATATTTCTGATGGGCGCCGCGCGGGGGCTCGTAAAGCGCGGCGCTAATTCGCTCGCGGCGCTCGAGATTTCCGGCCGTAAAATCTCGGCGCGCGCGAAGGGAAAAATTAAGCGCGGCCGACGTCTGCCATTGTGTTATCGTGACTCCCGTCGCATCCGAGCATCGTTCGTCGGCGGCGGCGGCGCTCCGCCATACGTCAAGGCTCGTTGGCATCCGACAATGGCGAAACAATGGGAACGAATTGAAGTTCCTCGCCGCGCTCGAGTTTTCCGCTCGCGCTCGCCATTCATATTCATGCGCTGCCCACGCGATTTTCGGGCGAAAACTGCATCGACGGCGCGACAAAGACGCGCATTAATATAAACAACGAATTTATTTATTGCTAACGCCGCGCGAGCACGCCAAGGAAAGCGGATAGGCAATAAATCGCGCTCGCGGCGAATTTAATTGAATTTAATTACGACGAGCGCGGAAAAACCCAGCGTCACGACTTCATTAAGACTCCCAACCTCGATTCCCTTGGAAGACATTCACCGTGCCGATCGCACTCGCGTTCGCAAATAAACGTTATTTATTCCGCTCGCGATCGTATCTATCAATCGTCGAGCGCATGCTAACATGCCCGGCACATACCTAATTCTATTTTATCGTCGGGCATTTGTTGCTGTTCGTAGCCGGCCGGTTATCATCGCTTAGCCGCTGAAAGAAAATGCGAAAAACGTCGCGTCACTATCGTTCTGAATTATTGTCTATCCAGGTGGACTACCGACGGACGATTTATGCGGATATTATTGCGTGCGGAAGCAATAACGATATCATCCATCGCGAACGCATCGGCATCGGCGAGCCGAAACGCAAACACGCAGCTTTTCGATTTCGTCTGCATCGCGCATTATCCTCTCCTCGGCGCCCGACTGCGCCCATTATTCGACGGATTATCGGGAGTAAATAAGCAATCAGTGGCGTGACGTGTGATTGACGCGGGCCCTCCGAGGCGACTCGTCGCGCTGGTGTTTAGCCAAGTAATGGCACCGCAAACATCGGTTTATTACTGATAATCTACCGATCGGCCGACCTGAACCGAAAGACCGCGCGCGCTGCACCCCTGCGCCGCGCGCGGTCGGTTGTGAAGTCGAAAAGTCGTTTGATTTCTAATTAAAATTCGGCGAGCTTGTTCATACGCCATTAAATCGATTCGCCGCCGGCCCGCACGACCCTCGAACACCCCGCGGGGTCGTAAAATGATCTTATTCGAAAGTTGTCGCCCCTCGACAGCGCTGACCGGTCGCGGACCGTCGACCAACATTCGGAGCCATCGAACAGAGATAACAATCGTTTTCACCCCTTCGCAACAGGAAATTTAGAAAAAAAAAGAGGAAAGAACGCGCGGAAGCGCAGCGCCGCCATCTTGATTCATGTCCTGACAATCGATTAGAATGTAAAAATATTCAAATGGCGTTTACATATTCATCGACACTAATTTCTGATCGGTTTTAATGCATTTCCGAGCAAATTAATTATCGCCAGACGCGAACCGCTGCCGCGAAACTAGCGAAAGTAACGTTTCGCCGCGCGAAGGGGTTCGAGGCGCTCCGACCCCTGCGCAAATGGAAATTTGATGATGGTGTCTTCGTCATTATCGTTCGAAAAAAAAACCGGCGGCGAAAAGTCGAATCGCGGCGCCGAGGGGCGAGTGGGGTGGCGACCCCCGGACGCGTCCAAGTGCGCAACACCCCGAGAATTCCGTTTCACTTTTCGGCCCGTCGCGCGCCCGAAAAATGAATGAGCGCCGCGCAATATTCGAGCCGATGTTATTCCAAATGTTATTTATTTCGAGACCCCTCGGCGGCGCACCCCAGCCGGCGTTCGGGGGGTGGGCGCGGCCGGGTGCCGGGGCGCTCGCCCGACGGAGATGTTGTAATTGCAGGTTCAACATACAAATCAAACCGTCACAATGACATGCATCACTTAGAACAACATATTTCGGCCGAAGCGAAAACAACGAGCGCGCCCGGACGCGAAGCCGGCCCTTGAGCGTGAATATTTATCAATTCGAATCTTACCGGCAATTAGAATAATTTTATGATAATGAGCGACGCGTTTTGATGATGCAGGAAAACGTGCTTTTCGGAAACGCCTTTTGACTCTCCGCCGCCGATCCCTCTCTCGACGGGCCGCGTGACAGTCGAGAGCGAATTCAAACTCTAAGGGTTAGTAATTGTCAAGCGCGACCAGCATGCCCCGCGCGCGAGCGGCCGATCGCAACGATCGTAATTAACTTTATTGTGTTCCGAACACTTTCCTACTTCGTCAGCAGTGTTACAGCCCTCATAACGCTTAACGATACTGTTGAGCTCGTTTTACAAAACACAAGCGCACTAATTAGCAATTACGATCGCTGAAAATTAGATTTAATTAATTTCCCCCGCGCTCCGGCGCCGCCCCTATGCCGTTTCGTGCGCCGCTCGCGGTTAAGCGCGTCGCGCATGCGCGGAGACGCGCGACGCCACGAAAATAATAAATGAACTCGCAACAATCAACAGAAAAAATAAAATTAACATTTTAATAATTTTTCACGGCCGCTTCATGCTTAATTAGAAAGATCTCCGCCGAGAGGCGCGTCGAGTGTTTTTATAATAAATTGCGTTTCGTAATTTCGTCGTTTCATAATTCAATCCGGCGAGCAAATAGCGCGCGCACTATCGCGCCTCGAAATCTCATTAACATCGTTTCGGATCGTAACTTTCCGCGTCGCATTCGTCGCCGATTTAATATTCAACATCGCGCTCTGCATTACGGGCCGTCTTTAATTGCGGCCGCGGATGCGCCTCTAATCAATCAATTCCTTCCGAATCGAAGGGCCGGAGGGCGGCGCTTAGGATCGTTAGGCCGCTCGAGGAAAACAACGTTTTCCACGAGTGTTTTAACGTCGCGTCGGCAATAAATCAACGCGAAACGTCAGCAATAACATTATGCACTGTTTGACAACAAAAATGGCACATTACGATCTTAATAAATCACCGGGAGAACGACGAAATTCCCCGCGCCCTGCCAAGGCCGCCCGAAACGCGAACGCGCGCCTGGGCCCCCGAAAACGTTTAACTTTTAACTTTCGGCGTGTAATTTCGATCCCTGCCCAGCGATTACCACCGCGATGAGTTACGCGCACCGCGGACGTTACATCATCGCGTCGTGCAATTATGCAATTACACGGACGGGCCCTGCACGACCGGTGGCGGCCGAGGGTGTAATTTGGCGTTTTTCGGCGGCCGCAGATTGGTGCGCGCGCCCCGCTTAAACGCCGGTTTAAGTCAATTACGCGTTCCGTCGGCAGTCGACGCCCAAAAAATGACGCCGCGCCATCTTCGACGCTCGACTCACTTATCGCCTAACCCCGCATCATCCGATCGGCTGATTGATGGCCCGCCTGCCATTGGACCGCTCGCTGGACGTGAACAAATTGAATATGCATAACAAATAGTGACTTAAGTCGGCAATCCAATTCGGGAAATCCGAAATCCGTGAGCGGTCGGAATCGAGAAGTTAAATTTCGAGGTTAAGAGGATTAAGCGGTGCAATAAATCAATAATATTTCGGCACCGTCCGCGCGAGGTGTCCTGGCGGCTTGAAAATTAAAAATAAAGTGGCTTAAGTCGGCCGGAAAAAAGGCGTCCGTGAAGATCTGTGTATTTTCCTTTCGGGCGATTTCGAAATGTTGAACATTCGCAATAATGGCATTAAAGAATTAGTTTTCGGCGGTGCCGAGGAGAAGAATTGGACTTGGCAGTTGGGGCCGCGGCATTGTTCGCGCGGCTCTCGGACGCGATTTCTCGGTACGCTCGGGCCCCGGGTCCTTTCTGTCGCTTCTATTTTTGATAATTTTACCTGCGCCGCGCGACGCCGAGTCAGGTGGCTGATACGCGGCGTGTCGCCGCCATTATCGCGTCCCACGCGGGGCGTCCGCGCGCCCGTGTGACTTTCGGGCGCAGCGCTTTCGACGCCGCGTTCGCGTCGACTCCTCGGGGGTGGGTCCGAGAGGGGGTGCTACATGTGCGCTTCGTATGAATGCGTAAGCCCGCATTACCCTCGTCAAGCGCACCCTCTGACGTTTATTCCGTTCCGAGCGGCGCGCCGCGTTTTTTCATCGCCACGTGGTATGTAAAACGCTCCGAAGCCGAAAATCCGAAATTCGAAAGAAAGAAAATCGCTCGGAATCGATTTAATTATTATTGGAACTGTCTTAAATCTCGCAGCGCGCAGGGCTCGGCCTTCGAGAGCGGGCGAGATCGACGCGGTGGGCGGAGGAGTTGCCGGAGCTGCCAAAAAGTCGACGGGCGCGGTCCGCTTCGGAGAAGTCGACATTCCGCGCCGTCAAAACATTCGCTCGACCTTTCTTCGGCGGGGCGGCGAGCTCATAACTAACCAATGTGCTC
The DNA here is from genome assembly GCA_030557295.1 of Ecitodaemon sp. MM-2014. NCBI lineage: Eukaryota > Metazoa > Arthropoda > Insecta > Coleoptera > Staphylinidae > Ecitodaemon > Ecitodaemon sp. MM-2014. The sequence goes on along the minus strand of JARRAA010024967.1, from coordinate 2,585,701 downwards.
GACAAATGTCTTCGGGACGTCCAGAAATACCACAGAAACGAAACCGGAGCAAATTCGGAGCGGAAAAAACGCGCGCCGAAAAAATCCCGGCGCGGCGTCGAAAACGTACAAAAACTAGCCGAGCGCCGAACGGAAATTAAAAAAATCAACGCCCACACGAATCCCTAGACTCCGCAGCCCTCGCGCGCGAACAACGAAGGCGCCGAAACGCGGTGTAACCGAAGTCGAATTTGTCCGAAGTATCGAATAACCGATTCGGTGATTTACGGCCGATTCGCGCGACTGAAAATTAACAGCGCGCCGCGGAGTGTCTTACAATGTATACACTTCCCGTGCGCGGCGTGGAAGAATAAACCGCCGCGAACAAATAGCGCTGCCTGGTGATTATCTCTTAATTTACGACTACAACAAGTATAAACGCGCCCATCGCGTACGCGCGTTGCGCCCGCAGTCGGCCGCGTTAAATGGGGGAATAAAAATAAAATAAAGCATTTTTGGTGCGGCGGAGGTGCATCTCGTTTGTACTAATATTTAAATTGTTTTACCAGTTTTACGTCGACGCTCGGCGCTCCGAAAACATCGCGTCCACGGTGCGCGCGAGCGGGGCAACCTTCTCGCCGAGTTCGGCCGCTCGCCGCGCGCGACGTTGCGGCCGGAACACTCTGTTTGTGTATATTGCGCGGAGGACCTTTAATTAGCTACTCTTTTACACTAAATATTTATCGTCTAATGGCGGCCGTTAATTAAACAAACGCGGCGCGGCGAGGCCGCACGCATAAATAAATCATTGCGCTGTTTTCGTATCGCATACAGCCGGGGCGCAGTCTTAGGGCCGAAAGTGTCTCGGCCTTAGATCCGTCAATTCTCGGCGCGCCGAAATCGCTCTGCGCATGCGCGCGCGGCCCATGCGAGAATCGAGAATATTCATGCGTCGGCTCATAATGCATATTTTATTCGGCTCCGAAGTTGATTGCGGGCCGGAGTCGGTCAGCGGGATGCGGCGCCCCCCGTCGCGCGACGCGCCGCTTATCTGCCGGCCGCATCGGGCCGTTATAAGACGCGGCGAGCCGGCCGGACGGAGCGAGCCGCGCGCGCGCGCCCGGTTATTTATGGCCGAGCCGAGCCGGTTCATTAAGGAACACATTACCGCACCGGTTCCAGCGCGATTGATTGGCTCGCGGGGAGGGAAGCCAGACGCGGCGCGCCGCGTCGTCTTGCGCCATCCGAGAGAACGCGCGTCGAATAGCGAAACTTTTTTTAAATAAGCGCCGCCGAGGCGGTTATGGCGTTGACCGCGACGGGCGTTTTCCGGTTCGCGCGCCTCGTCCCCGGCGAAAAATTGCGGGCGAAATCGGGTCGTTTCTATGCGGGTCAATTCGCCGGGGCTATTTGCGCCGCGTCCGCTATCAGGGCCCGCGCGACGCACGAAATAATTAGTCCTTCGCCGACG